>QRFJ01001100.1:6613-107801 GCA_006176705.1 Cocos nucifera | reverse complement strand
ACGATTGACTTTGGAATATATTTTTCAATTACTCCCACTTATCCTCAAGCCACTCGGCACAGTATCTAATACTCATCTTCGACTTGTGGTTGTCGAACTCCTTTATTGTTAGGATTTTAGTGAAGGGATCAGTCAGGTTCTTCTTTCCATCGATCTTCTGAAGGTCGACGTCATCTCGATCCATGATTTTTTGGATCAGGTGGAAGTGGTGCAAGATGTGCTTCGTCCGCTGGTGTGCCTTTGATTTCTTCGCCTGAGCTATGGCACCAGTGCTATCATAGTAGAGCAGGACCGAACCATCAAGGGAGGATGCTACTCCAAGCTCGATGACAAACTTCTTTAGCCACACAGCTTCCTTCACGGTATCTGATACTGTGATGTACTCTACTTCGCAAACAGAGTCTACCATAGTATGCTGCTTTGAACTCTTCTAGTAGATAGCTCCACTATTTAGAGTAAAGATATATCCCAACATGCTTCTATTATCATCATGATCAGATTAAAGCTGAAGTCTGTAAATCCCATAAGTTTCAGATCTGACTCGCTATAAACCAATCATTGGTCCTTAGTATTTTTCAAATACTTAAGAATGATTTTAACCACTTTTCAGTGATTTTCTTCAGGATCAGACTAGTATCTACTCACTATTTCTAGTGAGTATGCCAACATCTGATCTCGAAAAAATCAAAGGCACACCAGCGGACGAAGCACATCTTGCACCACTTCCACCTGATCCAAAAAATCATGGATCGAGATGACGTCGACCTTCAGAAGATCGATGGAAAGAAGAACCTGACTGATCCCTTCACTAAAATCCTAACAATAAAGGAGTTCGACAACCACAAGTCGAAGATGAGTATTAGATACTGTGCCGAGTGGCTTGAGGATAAGTGGGAGTAATTGAAAAATATATTCCAAAGTCAATCGTCAACCTGTTGACCATTGAGCTACATTGTATCTATAATTAATTCATTAATAAATAAAATATATTTTTGATATTTTTTATCATAAAGTATTCATCTTCTAACGAACTTCATTATTGTAATGAAGTTCTTAGGACTATTTAACTTCGATAAAGGGAGGATTTATCAATTAGTTCTTAAATCTATTCACAATCAAATGATAGGCTGTTAATTAGGATGACAGCGTTTATCGAGCATAGATCACTGTATGCCATATAGATTGGTTGTCCTCATAACTAAGGAGTGTAGAGATACTAGTATGGCATACAGATGAGATACATGGGTACATCATCATTGAATGTGACCAACTTCAGAGCATTCTGCTGTCGAGAATATCTCTAATGGGATATAAGTATAAGTATCCCTTAGACCTGAGATCACCTCAGTGACATGCAAGCAACTCATTGTGCTTCGATACCGGATTAACTAAATTTTTAATTCAATAATGGAAGGCTTCTAGACATAGTCAAGTACTTGCAAAGTTAGAATATGATCAAGATAGAATTGACCACTCCAAGAGTTGGAGGAAAATGTATCATTGTATTTCAATATAGCAAAATCTTGGCCAGGATAATCCATCAGATGGATTTGATATTTTGACATAAAATATGGATAACCTTATTAGAGTTGATAGTTAAACTCTGAGGTATCCTACGAGCATTTTGATTAAGGAGATGAATTTTATAGAAACTATATCTATATGGGTTCTAAGGATGTTGTTCTACACATTCGACCTATCCGACCATCGGATATCATTGCTAGATGGTCACTTCGATTAGTATAGAAATTTATTTTTATGCTATCGACTTAGATTCGGACCTATGAGGTCATATATATTAGAGTTCATGATCCAATCGAATGGTTGATTAATGATTAAGAATCATTCTAGGATTAAACGATCAATACGATTGATGTTTAACCTAGTGCAAGTATTATAGGAGGATCGATTAGCAATTAGATTTCTAATTGACTTAAATTAATTAAGATAGAGGGCTAAGATTAAGTTTAATTAAATATAATTTAATTAAATTTAGTTTGGACTTGATTGGATCAAGATCAATTGATTTATTGGATAAGCCAAGTGCAAGGAAGAACTAGTCCTAGTTCAACTAGGACTTGGGTTAACCCAATTTTCTAATATGATTTAAAAAATTAAATTAAAATTAAATCTAATTTAATCTAATTTAATTAAATTTTTAATTAATTTATAATCTAATTTAATTAGATTGAATTAATTTTAATTTGATTTGATTTGAGAAATTATATTGGATCAAGTCAAAATAAGAATCTTAGTAAGACTAGGAACTTTCCTTCTTGCGCCACCTTAGCCCCAACCCCCCCCCCCCCCCAACTCCTATTTTCTATGATTTTTTTATGTAAAATCCTCTCCCCAGGCTCTCTCACACACGTCCCTCTCTTTCTCTCCTATTTATTTTGGAATTAGTTAAGGACCAAGTCAATAGATGGAAAGTTGTTGAGATTTTGGACTCTATATGATAGAATCCCAACAAACTTGGACTCTTCCCATACGTGCCACCCCACCTTGATTCCTCTCTAATTTTTATGATGAAAAGAGAGTTTTTTGTGTGCACATTGCTGCTGGTCCACGCCAAAAATAATGGAGGGAGCGCCCAAGAGTTGGGTGCCCCTTATCTTGCCCAATTTGGACATTTCTTGTCTAGGTATTTGACCTAGACAAGGACTCATCTATATCTCTCTATATAGAACGAATTTTAGACTAATTTTTTGATATATTCCAAATCATTGAGAGACCTTTGGAGTGTGTAAAAATCAAGGAGAAATAGTATTGGGATGTGGGGATTTCATAGACACCAATCTAGGTGTCTAAGTGAGAGAATAAAGAAGAAGAAGAAGGGTTCTTCTTCTAGGATTTCTTCTTTGATCTCTTCCTCCTTGTTTAGATATTTTTGAGAGATGTCTCAGGTTCAAAATCTGTTTTCCTTCTTTCTAAAAATTGAAGAGTTTAAGATTTGAAGAAGATGATTTCAGATCGACCGTTAAAGAAGGATCAGCACAGTACTAGCATACTATGCTGATTTTCTGTATCGGACTTCTAATCATAGTTCGTGGGCTCGTATGGACGACTCCTAAAGGCCGAACGCATGTATGGCTTGCAACATCATTCTCAATCCTGGATCAGCAAGTTAGAATATTTAACTTGCATAGGTAATAGTGTTAGATATGTATGCCCTTGAAGCCAGATTGGCTGAGACTTGTAATACACTTCTAAGGGTAAAATAGTAATTTTAACTATAAATAATGAAATGATTTATTTTCTATCATAATGTGTATTTGAAAGTATCTGTGATATATCCCTTGAGTTAATGGTAATGATAGTTCATATTTTCAAGAGTTGAAAATTTAAGACATGAATTTTTATTATTAATTCATAAAATGCTCCCAACCGTAGGATCATCATGAGGATGGTGATTAATCCGAAAGATTGATGTATGTCGCTTCTTTAGGATAGATAAGTCTTGAGTCTATGATGTAGAGACACCGAAGCAAGAATACAGGTACTCATTGGAGAATGAGGGCACTGAGCGTGACTACCTCGAGCAGTCATGAGAAAGTCTACCTTCTAGTCGATGACTAGCTCAAAGCTGCAGTGGGGTGTCTGGTTCTTTGATCTGAGGTGCATCGGCAGTTCACCTTGAGGATGTTATAGTTTGACTATATCATAACTCGATCTCCTAGCCATTCAAAATTTTGAGGTGTATGTTGGCTATATCATGTTCATTGTAGGAATTGGATTGCACCAATAGGAGATCTATCTACCTCGGTAGAAGAGGAGTAGCCCTATGATGATCATGAGAATCAAGTCCATAAAACCCACGACCATGGTAGAGTGAAATAATAGAAAGAGTTTTTGTTAGGTTTTTCACATTGGATATGAATCGAATGATTAATTCATATGACGGATATTAGGATTTGACGAGATCACTTAAACACTAATCCGATCGGGGCTCAAGATAGAGGAACTTAATCACATAGAAAACTACATCGAGAGGTTCACTTTTAGTTTTGATGGGTTGCCACCATATGCTGCTAGATATCACTGATGGATTTTGAGAGCAATTAGAATGATTTGGATGATCGATCATACTAGTTATCTGAATCAAAAAAGTTTTGATCCATTAGAAGATATTTTGATGATGTCGATGATAGAGATCACGATATATTCCGTTACCATACGAAACTGAATCTAACTGGATCAGACAAATAATGATTTAGATCTAGATATCATCAATTGGATTAATCTAGTTCAATTGATTTGAATAAGATTCAATTAGGTTCAAGAAAATCATGGTAGCACACGATTGAGCCTAATGTTCTCCTTTAACAATCACTGAAACTTGTCTCGACTGAGCCAAATATGTTTGGGCTCACTCAGAAATATTTACTTGGTCTAACTAAAGCTTGTACAGATCAAAAAAGACTTATCTTAATTTATGAAATAAATTTAAGACAACACCTGCCATTTTTCATCACCTGCTAAATTTTGTCTTTGGACTTTGGTCAAATATTGACCTTTGACACTTAGACATCTGTCCATGTATCATGCACCCGTAGGAGAGAACCTTGGCCCTTGTCCCCCTACATAAAAGTAGACAAGCAAGGGGTGCATGCCTAAGGAGGCATGTGCTCCATGAGGATATGATTTGGAGTCCCATACAGATGGGACTCCAGTTGCTTCATGGAATCAAACTAGATGGTGCCAAGAAGACTTGTTTGACCCAGTCTTGGTGCCATCTAAGGAGAGTTTTGAGGGACTCAAATCTAATTAGATCAGATGATGTCATTCCATCAATCAGATCTAGATCTGATTGTACAAAGGGCCGTGATTGGCTGGGATGATGTGGCACTGCATGGCACAGCAGGGTCTATATAAATCCTGTCTGTGCCTAAAATTGAGAGATTCTCCCTTTAGCCCATGCCACAAAGCCTTTCCCCCTCCTTCTCCATGCCACCCTCTGATCCTCTCTCTCCTCTCCATGCCCAAGAGGTTTTGGGCATGAGTTAGGTGCGATCCAAGCAAGTGAAAGACGACAGGAAAGGAAGAAGACAGTATTGCTGCAAGAGACAATGGTTGTTCTTCAAAAGAATTTTTGAAGACTTTCAAGATCAGATCTAGATTTAATTTTTGGAGGATTGATTGAGGAGGAAAAGATCTCCAGATCTTGTCCAAATAGATATCGATAGAGGCCAGGCACTTGCGTGGCTACGTCTAGAACCTCAGATAAACATCGAGATCATCATAGGATAATTAGATTATCTAAAATAAAGGTATAATTAAATTATATTTAATTTAAATTTTATTTTATTTTATTTTATTAGATTAATAAGATCAGATCTAAAGAGTCTTAGATCTGATTAGGATCTTAAAAATTTTTTTTGAAATATTCCTCTTGATCCAGTCATATCTGAACGAACCTGATCCGAAAAATAAGATTTTTTCCTTCAACTGATATTAGAACCAGATTCCAAAATTCATTAGATCTGATTTTAATTTATTTTTAATCTGATAATTAGATAATTTTAAATATCATATGAGATTTGATTAGACCTAAAATTAGAAAATTAAAAATTAAGTAATCTAGATCTAAGATATATGAGATGCATGACTAGACTAGGAATAGAATTATTCTATGTATAGTCTAACATGATCATAATTTTAATTTAATTAATTATAATTTTTAGATCTATTTATTTACTATTTTTTAATATTATAATTAGATCTAAAAAATAAAAAAATAAATTTATTTAATTTGTTCATATGGATATGATAGATGCATGTTTAGACTAGTTGTAGAATAGTTCTATAAAATTATCTAGAATAAATTTTATTTTGATATGATCAAATTTAAATCTTATTTTTTAGATATTTATTAGATAATTTAGTTCTAAAAATATGCATGATATGATACATGAGGTGTATGCAAAACATATTCTTTTAGTTAGATCAATTTTTATATATGTGATATATGATGTAGATCTAACTAGTTTTGTTGATTTATCATATTTTTGATTAAGGCATTCTCCTTGGTCGTCCGATCATAAGAATGAAGTAAGATTTAAATGCCCTCTCCTTTCATTCGATGGGGTATTCTTATGATGTATAGGGGTGCTGCACGTTCATCCTTAATCAAAAATTTAAAATTTATTTTCTGCAAAATTTTAGATCCTGAAATCCTAGAATTTTATATACATATTTTATTTATGAATTATAAACTTAATTAAGAATTAAGATTATAAAATATATTAGATCTAAAATTGAGAATTTTTAGATCTAAGACATATTCATAAAATTGGATTCGATCTTGGGTAGCTCAATTAGGTCTAGTGGTTGATTAAACCAAATCAAGAGTTAGTTAGAAGGGATCAAGAGTGCTTAAATTGACCAGCCTAATAGGATTAAGTCTAGGTCAAGGTCGAGTCATATGAGTGATCGATCAAGTTAAGACCTAATTAGGCTCAGTAGTTAGAGTTTGGATTGTAGGCTAACCTAATTGATTCTGACTCAATAATTTGGTGTCTAAGATAAGTTTGGTAGATATGACCAACTAGTTTTTAATTAAAAGCTACTCGACTCAAATACATTCTTATCGAGTTAATGGCATATCCCTTCCACTGGTCTCACTTATCTGACCATATTTGTCGACTCAGTCCTGATCTAAGATGGCTAACAATCCGAGCTAACCCATGCCACTAGGTTAGTCATAATGATTATGGCTATATCAAGTCAAGTTTAAAGAGATCTAAATCAAATCTTTCTAAGAAAAGATTAAGTCTAAGGTCTTCCACCATTGTAGATTTGCAGACCCTTTTTGGGCTTGATTGTTCTCGACTGATCATAGTGGTTCAGTTGCACCAGAAAGATCCAACCATGTCTATTAGACATTGAATGCTATAGGCTGGAGGATGGATTGGGCTCAATATTTTGAATACGATGAGAGACCCAATTAGAAATCCAATCTATGCAAATGGTGTGTTTGACTTAACTAAGGAGTGGATTAATATTTCGGGCATGGTGAGATTCATGAATTAGAGACCAAACCTAGGTACATTATGATTGGAGAATCATTAGATAAGAGTTATTCACTCATTGGCTGACCCATCACCAATAACTATTAGGTGAGGTGATGAGTCAGTTTGTGGGACTGCACCATCCACTAGAAATCAGTAATCATGGAGATTTTTGCATCTTTACAAAGAAAGTATAGGAATCCGAGAAAATAGTGGAAGCTAATTTGTTTGAAAATCAAATCTCTAAATAAATTGGTCAAGTCTTAATTACAAAATCTAACTAAAAACTTTGACTCTTGATAAGAAAAAGAAAAATGTCTGCATCCAATCCACTAGCCCGTATCCTGGATACCCATAAACTGACCGAATTCAATTATAAGGATTGGCTCCGAAACTTCAAAATTATTTTAAGTTCCAAAAAATTGACTCATGTATTGGACCAGGATCTCCCCACCTTATCAGCTCGTTCGTCCGCTAAACAGAGAGCATCTCTTGACAAATGGATGGATGAAGATAATAAGGTCAGATACTACATATTGGGCTCGATGTCTGATGAGCTTCAGTGCCAACATAAAAATATCAAGACTGCCTATGAAATATTGGCTTACCTGTAAGAGTTGTTTGGTGAACAAAGTCGCACAGCTAAATATCAGATCACTAAATGACTATTTAAAGCTAAAATGCGTGATGGGCAATCAGTCCAAGATCATTGTCTGATGATGATCAAGAACTTGGAAGAGCTTGAGAAGCTCGGAGTGAAGTTAGACCAGGATCTGTAGAATGATATAATTCTACAATCCTTGACTGATGCGTATGGGCAGTTCATCATGAACTACCATATACATAAACTTCAGAATACTCTGGCCAAGCTTATGAATATGCTGGTTACTGCTGAGCTTTCTATTAAAGGTTCTAAAGACTCAGTACTTTCTATGGAATGAACTTCTTTCAAAAAAAAAAAATTTGAAAAGAAGAAGAAGTCTATGAAAAATAGAAGATGGAAGAAGAAAAAAAAAGATTGAGCTGAAGAAGAAGGCCATTGACAAAGAAAAGTATTTTCATTATAATACTGACGGCCACTAGAAGCGGAACTGTCCTACATACCTGGCCATCCTAAAGAATAAGAAGGAGACAGATCCTTCTGGAGGTATGCTCGTTATTGAATCTAACCTTATGGTTTCTTCTGCATCCAGTTGGATGTTTGACTCTAGTTCAAGTGCTCATTTGTGCACTTCCATGTAGGGTCTTGAGGATAGCAGGAGGCTGAGGGATGGTGAGATGATCCTACGCATAAAAAATGAAGCAAGAGTTGCTGCTGTGGCTGTACGAACCTACCCTCTTCGACTACCATCTGGCTTAGATTTAGTACTTAGGGATTGTTATTATATGTCTGCTGTAAGTAGGAATTTGATTTCTGTTTCATGTTTAGCACAAGAAGGCTATATAATTAGTTTTCTTAAGGACCATTGTAATATTCTTTATGAAAGAAATAAAATTGCAAGTGGTTTTCTCATTAATAGTCTCTATCAGTTATATATTGATGTATCTATCTTTAATATCAAGCAAAATGTGAATGCCATAAGATCAAAACGATCCAGGGATAGTCCAATCGATAGATATCTATGGCATCTAAGGCTAGGTCATTTAGCAGAAGATAGGGTTAACAAATTAGAAAAAACTGAGCTATTAAGTCTGTTGACTTTCGAGTCATATCTAATTTATGAATCATATCTTCATAATAAAATGACTAAGCTTTCTTTTGTAGGACATGGGAAAAGGGCCACGAATCTACTTGCTCTAGTATATACTGATGTGCGTGGCCCAATTAATGTGCCGGCTAGAGGCAACTTTGACTATATCATAATCTTTACTGATGATTTATTTCGGTATGGATACGTGTATCTTATGAGACATAAGTCTGAAGCCTTTGAAAAGTTCAAAAAATTTAGACATAAAGTTAAAAAGCAAACTAAAAAATTCATTAAGATTCTTCGATCAGATCGAGAAGGTGAATACCTTAGTTGGGAATTCTTGAACAATCTCAAGCAAAATGGCATAGTCTCTTAATGGACTCCACCTAGAACACCTCAACTCAACAAAATTTTAGAACGGAGGAACCGAACCCTATTAGATATGGTCTGATCCATGATGAGCTTTACAGACCTTCCTAATTTTTTTTGGGGATATAGTCTGTTAATTGCTATATATTTACTGAATAGAATTTTCTATAAAACCATTCCTACCACACCATATGAAATATGGCATGGTAAGAAGCCAAATCTTAGTCATCTCAAAATTTAGGATTGTTCGACTCATATCAAAAGATAATAAGCAGACAAGTTAGACTATAGGTCCTTTAGAGCTTGATTTATAGGATATCCTAAAGAGTCATTAGGATATTATTTCTATATTTTAGAAGATCATAATGTAATTATGAGTTGGCATGCCATTTTTCTTAAAAAATAGTTTATTCAAGAAGGTGGCATTGGAAAGCAGATCAAGCTCGAGGAGAAAGTCTTATAAGAGAAACGAGCTAAGGATCCTATAAAACCAAATTAGGTTGAGCCAATACAATCACTACCTCCTCCACCTCATAGATCGAAAAGGGTTTTTCATCCTCCTGAAAGATACTTAAGTACTATTTCAGAGGAAGTAGAGAGAATATTCCTCGTAGGTAATGGGATTCATGGTGATGATCTCAAAACCTATGACAAGACGATATCGGATATCGACTTCGAGAAATGGTTAGAGGCAATGAAGTCAGAAATTGACTCGATGCACTCAAACCAAGTCTAGATCTTGGTAGATCCACCTAAAGGTATAGTACCTATTGGGTGTAAATGGATCTACAAGAAAAAGATTGGTGCAGATGGAAATGTGGAGACATTCAAAGCTAGATTAGTGGCAAAAGGGTATGTCAGCGTGAAGGCATTGACTATCAGGATACCTTTTTGTCAGTAGCTATGCTAAAATTCATCCGTACATTGCTTGCTGTTGCAGCCTATTTCGATTATGAAATATGACAAATGGACGTGAAAATGGCATTCTTAAATAGATACCTTGAGGAAGATATCTATATGGAACAGCCGATAGGTTTCACATCTAGTGATGCTGATCATAAAGTATGTAAGCTGCAAAGGTCTATATATGGACTTAAGCATGCATCTTAGAGCTGGAATACTCATTTTAATGATGTGATTAAATTATTTAGTTTCACCAAGAATGAGGAGGAACCATGTATTTTTAAAAGGATCAGTGGGAGCGCTATTGTCTTCCTCGTACTGTACGTGGATGACATCCTCCTTATTGGAAATGAAATTTTCATGTTGACCATTGTTAAAATATGGTTATCTAAAGAATTCTCCATAAAAGACCTAGGAGAAGCATCCTTCATTCTAGGAATTAAGGTCTATAGAGATAGATCGAATAGGATGCTAGGTCTTTCATAGAAGATGTACATAGAGAAAGTGTTAAAGAGGTTTAGCATGGAAAACTCCAAGAGGAGATTAATACCCTTCAGACATGGCATTCATCTCTCCAAGAAAATGTATCCCAACACACCTAAGAAGATTGAATGCATGAGCAAGATCCCTTATGCTTTAGCAATAGGGAGCCTCATGTATGCTATGTTATGTACACGACCTGATATAGCCCATGCTATGAGTGTCACGAGCAGATATTAGTCGAATCCAGATGAAGAATACTGGACTTCTATGAAATGTATCCTTAAGTACTTAAGAAGAACTAAGGATATGTTGTTGGTTTTTGGTAATGGAGAACTCCAAGTCCAGGGGTATATAGACTCAGATTTTATGTCCGATATAGATAATGAAAAGTCGACATTTGAGAGTCTGTTTGTGTGTAATGGTAGTGCTGTCAGTTGGAAGAGTTTCAAGTAGACAGTAATAGCAGATTCCACCATTGAAGTAGAGTACATCGCTGCATCAAAAGCGTGAAGGAGGCATTCTGGTATAAGAAATTCACCGTAGAGATAAGAGTGATGCCATCGGATGCTTTTCCTCTGTACTGCGATAATAATGATGCCATAGCCCTAACTAAGGAGCTGAGATCTCATCAAAAATTTAAGCACATCGAGCGGCGATACCATCTCATCTGCAATTATCTCGAGAAAGATTACGTCGAGATCAAGAGAATCGACTCTGCAGATAATGCAGCAAACCCACTCACAAAGTTGTTGGGCCAGCAGAAGATCAAAGCCCACCTTGAGAAGATGAAACTTAGATTTGTTGCCAATTAACTTTAGGTCAAGTGAAAGTTTATTAGATAAGTGTGCCCTTGAAGTCAGATTGACTGACACTTGTAATACACCTCTAAGGGCAAAATTATAATTTTGACTATAAATAATAAAATGATTTATTTTCTATCATAATGTGCATTTAAAAGTGTCTGTGATACATTTCTTAAGTTAATTAGGCATCTGCCCATGTGTCATACACCCATAAGAGAGAATCTTGGCCCTTGTCCTCCTATTAAAAAGCAGACAGGCAAGGGGTGCACGCCTAGGGAGGCGTGCACCCCATGAGGATAAGATTTAGAGTCCCATACAGATGAAAATCCAGTTGCTTTAGGAAATCAAACTAGATGGCGTCAAGAAGACTTGTTTGATCCAGTTTTGGCACCATCTAAGAAGAGTTTTGAGGGACTCTAATCTGATTAGATCAAATGATGTCATTCCATCAATCAAATTTAGATCTGATTGCACAAAGGGTCGTGATTGGTTGAGATGATGTGGCACTGCATGGCACAGTAGGATCTATATAAATCCTATTTGCGCCTAGAATTGAGAGCTTCTCCCTTTAGCCCATGCCACAAAGCTTTTCCCCCTCCTTCTCCATGCCATCCTCTAGTTCTCTCTCTCCTCTCCATGCCTAAGAGGTTTTGGGCATGAGTTAGGTGCGATCCAAGCAAGTGAAAGGCGATAGAAAAGAAAGAAGGCAGCATTGCTGCAAGAGACAATGGTTGTTCTTCAAAAGAGTTTTTGATGATCTTTAAGATCAGATCTAGATCTAATTTTTGGAGGATTGATTGAGAAGAAGATCTTCAGATCCTATCCGAGTGGATATCGATAGAGGCCAGGTGCTTGCGTGGCAACGTCCAGAACCTCAAGCAAACATTGAGATCATCATAGGATAATTGAATTATCTAAAATAAAGATATAATTAAATTAGATTTAATTTAATTTTTATTTTATTTTATTAGATCAATAAGATCAGATCTGAAGAGTCTCAGATCTGATTAGGATCTTAGAAAAAATTTTTAAAATATCCCTCTTGATCCAATCAGATCTGAACGAACTTGATCCAAAAAATAAAGTTTTTTTCTTCAAATAGATCTGATCTATTTTACATATCTACATTAGATGTAGTGTATATACATGTTGATATGATCAACATATTTTAGTTACTTCTTTAGATTTTAATTTTTGATTTAATAACTTGCCATGTATTAGATATGTGTGCCCTTGAAGCCAGATTGACTGATACTTGTAATACACTTCTAAGGGCAAAATTATAATTTTGATTATAAATAATAAAATGAGTTATTTTCTATCATAATGTGTATTTGAAAGTATCTATGATACATTCCTTGAGTTAATGGCAATGATAGTTCATATTTTCAAGAGTTGACAATTTAAGACATGATTTTTTTATTATTAACTCATAAAATGCTCCCGACCGTAGGATTATAATAAGAATGGTGATTGATCCAAAAGGTTGGTGTATGATTGCTTCTTTAAGATAGATGAGTCTTGAGTCTATGTTGTAGAGACACCGAAGTGAGAGTATAGATACTCGTTGGAGAATGAGGATATTGAGCATGACCACCTCGAGCAGTCATGAGGAAGTCTATCTTCTCATCGATGACTGGCTCAAAGCTGCAATAGTGTGTCTGATTTTTTGATCTGAGGTGCATCGATAGTTTACCTTGAGGGTGTTATAGTTTGACTACACCATAACTCGGTCTCCTAGCTATTTGAAATAATGAGGTGTATGTTGGCTATAGCATGTTCATTGTAGGAATTTGATTGCACCAATAGGAGATCTATCCACCTCGGTAGAAGAGGAGCAGTCCTATGATGATCATGAGAATCAAGTCCATAAGCCCATGGCCATGGTAGAGTGAAATAATAGAAAGAGTTTCTATTAGGGTTTTCACATTAGACTTGAATCGAATGATTAATTCATATGATGGAAATTAGGATTTGATGAGATCACCTTAACTCTAATCCGATCGGAGCTCAAGATAGAAGAACTTAATCACACAGATAACTGCACCGAGAGATTTGCTTTCAGTTCTGATGGGTTGCCACCATATGCTGTTAGGTGTCACTGGTGGATTTTGGAAGCAATTAGAATGATTTGGATGATCGATCATACTAGTTGTCTGAATCAAAAAAGTTCTGATCCATCGAAAGGTGTTTCGATGATGTCGATGATAGAGATCATGAATATCCCATTATTATATGAAACTGAACCTAACTGGATCACACAAATAAGGGTTTGGATCTGGATATCATCAATTGGATTAATCTAGTTCAATTGATTTGAATAAAATTTAATTATATTCAAGAAAATCATGCTAGCACACGATTGAGCCTAATGTTCTTCTTTAACAATCATTAAAACTTATCTCGACTGAGCCAAATATGTTTGGACTCACTCAGAAACTTTTATTTGGTCTAACTGGAGCTTGTCCAGATCAGAAAAGGATTGTCTTAATTTATGAGATAAATTTAAAACAATATCTGCCATTTTTCATCACCTGCGAAATCTTGTCTTTGGACTTTGGTCAAATGTTGACCTTTGATACTTAGACATCTGCCCATGTGTCATGCACCCATAGGAGAGAACCTTGGCCCTTGTCCCCCTGCTAAAAAGTAGGCAGACAAGGGGCACACGCCTAGGGAGGCATGCACCCCATGTGGATAAGATTTGGAGTCCCATATAGATGGGACTCCAGTTGCTTCAGGGAATCAACCTAGATGGCGCCAAAAAGACTTGTTTGACCCAGTCTTGGCACCATCTAAGGAGAGTTTTGAGGGACTTTAATCTGATTAGATTAGATGATGTCATCCCATTAATCAAATTTAGATCTGATTGCATAAAGGACCATGATTGGCTGGGATGATATGGCATTACATGGCGTAGCAGGATTTATATAAATCCTATCTGCAGCTAGAATTGAGAGCTTCTACTTTAGCCCACACCACAAAGCTTTTCTCTCTCCTTCTCTATGCCACCCTCTGATCCTCTCTCTCCTCTCCATGCCTAAGAGGTTTTGGGCATGAGTTAGGTGCGATCTAAGCAAGCAAAAGACAAGAGGAAAGGAAGAAGGCAGCACTACAGCAAGAGATAATGGTTATTCTTCAAAAGAGTTTTTGAAGACCCTCAAGATCAGATCTAGATCTAATTTTTGGAGGATTAATTGAGAAAGAGAAGATCTCTAGATCCTGTCTGAGTGGATACTGATAGAGGTCAGGCGCTTGCGTGGCTACGTTCAGAACCTTAGATAAACATCAAGATCATCATAGGATAATTAGATTACCCAAAATAAAGATATAATTAAATTAGATTTAATTTAATTTTTATTTTATTTTATTTTATTTTATCAGATTAATAAGATCAAAGAGTCCCAAATTTGATTAGGATCTTAGAAAAAAATTTTAAAATATTTCTCTTGATCTAATCAGATTTGAACGAACTTGATCCAGGAAATAAGATTTTTTTCTTCAACTGGTATCAGAGCTAGATTTCAAAATTTATTAGATTTAATTTTAATTTATTTTTAATCTAATAATTAGATAATTTCAGATATCACATGAGATATGATTAGATCTAAAATTAAAAAATTAAAAATTAAATAAATTTAGATCTAAGATATATGAGATGCATGACTAGACTAGGAATATAATTATTCTATGTGTAGTCTAACATGATCATAATTTTAATTTAATTAATTATAATTTTTAAATTTATTTATTTATTATTTTTTGATATTATAAATACTATAATTAGATCTAAAAAATAGAAAATAAATTTATTTAATTTATTCATATGAGATATGACTGATGCATGTTTAGACTAGCTGTAGAATAGTTCTACATAATTATCTAGAATAAATTTTAATTTGATATCATCAATTTAAATCTTATTTTTTAAATTTTTATGAGATAATTTAGATTTGAAAATATGCATAATATGATACATGAGATGTATGCAAAACATATTTTAGTTAAATTAATTTTTTATATATGTGATATATGATGTAGATCTAACTAGTTTTATAGATTTATCATGTTTTTGATTAAAGCATTCTTCTTGACTGTCCGATTATAAGAATGAAGTAGGATTTAAAGACTTTCTTCTTCCATTTGATGAGGTGTTCTTATGATGTGTAGGGGTGCTGCATATTCATCCTTAATCAGAAATCTAAAATTTATTTTCTGCAAAATCCTAGATCCTGAAATCCTAGGATTTTATATACATGTTTTGTTTATGAATTCTAAACTTAACTAAGAATTAAGATTATGAAATATATTAGATCTAAAATTGAGAATTTTTAGATCTAAGATATATTCATAAAATTGAGTTCGAGCTTGGGTAGCTCAATTATGTCTTATGGTTGATCAAACTGAATCAAGAGTTGGTTAGATGGGATCAAGAGTGCGTAAATTTACCAGCCTAATAGGATTAAGTCTGGGTCAAGATCGAGTCACATGAGTGATCGATCAAGTTAAGACCTAATTAAGCTCAGTGGTTAGAGTTTGGATTGTAGGCTAATCCAATTGGTTCTGGCTCAACAATTTGGTGTCTAAGATAAGTTTGGCAGATACGATCAACTAATTTTTTAATTGGAAGCTACTTGACTCGAATGCGTTCTTGTCGTGTTAATGGCATATCCCTTCCATCGGTCTCACTTATCTGACCATATTTATCTGCTCAGTCATGATCTAAGGTGGCTAACAATCCGAGCTAACCCATGTCACTAGGTTAGTCATAATGGTTATGGCTATATCAAGGCAAGTTTAAAGAGACCTAAATCAAATCTTCCTAAAAATGATTAAGTCTAAGGTCTTCCACCATTGTAGATGTGGGGGCCCTTTTCAGGATTGATTGTTCTCGATTGATCACAGTGATTTAATTGCACCAAAAAGATGCAACTATGTCTATTAGGCATTGGATGCTATGGGCTGGAGGATGGATTAGGCTCAATATTCTGAATATGGTGAGAGACCTAATTAAAAATTCAATCTATGCAAATAGTGGGTCTGACTTAACTAAGAAGTGGATCAATATTCTGGTGAGATTCATGAATTAAAGACCAAGTCTGAGTGCACCATGATTAGAGAATCATTGAACAAGAGTTGTTCACTCATTGGCAAACCCATCATCAATAACTGTTAGGTGAGGTGATGAGTTAGTTTGTGGGACTGCACCATCCACTAGAAATCAGTAATTATGAAAATTTTTGCATCTCTACAAATAAAGTATAGGGATCCGAAAAAATAGTGAAAGCTAATTTATTTAAAAATCAAACTCCTAAATAAATTGGTCAAGTCTTAATTACAAAATCTAACTAAAAATTTTGACTCTCTACAGAAAAAAAAGAAAATATCTACGTCCAACCCACTAGCCTGTATCCTGGATACTTATAGACTGATCGAACCCAATTACAGGGATTGACTCCAAAACTTCAAAATTATTTTGAGTTCCAAGAAGTTGACTCATGTATTGGATCAGGATCCTCCCACCTTACCAGCTCGTCTGTCCACTGAACAGAGAGCATCTCTTGATAAATGAATGGATTAAGATAATAAGATCAGATACTACATGTTGGGCTCGATGTCTGATGAGCTTCAGCATCAATATGAAGATATCAAGATTATCCACCAAATGTTAGCTCACCTATAAGAGTTGTTTGGTGAACAGAGTCGCGCAACCAAATATCAGATCACTAAATGATTATTTAAGGCTAAAATGCGTGATGAAAAATCAGTCCAAGATCATTGTTTGATGATGATCAAAGACTTGGAAGAGCTTGAGAAGCTCAGAGTGAAATTAGATCAGGATCTGCAGAATGATATAATTCTGCAATCCTTGACTGATACGTATGGACAGTTCATCATGAACCACCATATGCATAAACTTCTGATTACTCTGGCCGAGCTTATGAATATGCCGGTTACTGCTGAGCTTTCTATGAAAGATTCTAAAAGCTTAGTACTTACTATGAAATGGACTTCTTTCAAAAAAAAAATTTTGGAAAGAAGAAGAAGTCTGTGAAAAGGCAGAAGGTGGAAGGTGAAAAAAAAAGAAGGCAGAGCTGAAGAAGAAAGTTGCTGACAAAGAAAAGTATTTTCATTGTAATACTGACGGCCACTGAAAATAGAACTGCCCTACATACCTGACCATCCTAAAGAATAAGAAGGAGATAGGTCCTTCTGGAGGTATGCTCATTATTGAATCTAATCTTATATTTTTTTCTACATCCAGTTGGGTGCTTAACTCTGATTCTAGTGCTCATTTGTGCACTTTCATGTAGGATCTTGAGGATAGCTGGAGGTTGAGGGATGGTGAGATGATCCTACGTGTCGAAAATGAAGCAAGGGTTGTTGCTGTGGCCTTGAAAATCTACTCTCTTCGACTACCATCTGGCTTAGATTTAGTACTTAGGGATTGTTATTATGTGCCTGCTGCAAACAAGAATTTGATTTCTATTTCATGTTTAGCATAAGAAGGCTATATAACTAGTTTTCATAAGGACCATTGTAATATTCTTTATGAAAGAAATAAAATTGTAAGTAGTTTTCTTATAACGGTCTCTACCAGTTATATATTTATGTATCGAGCAAAATATGAATGCCATAAGTTCAAATTGACCCAGGGATAATTCAAATGACAGGTATCTATGGCACCTAAGGCTAGGTCATATAAGATAGGATTAACAAATTGGAGAAAATCAAACTATTGAGTTCATTGACTTCCGAGTCATATTCAATTTGTGAATCATGTCTTCATGGTAAAATGACTAAGCTCCCTTTTGTAGGATATGGAAAAAAGGCCACGGATCTACTTGCCCTAGTATATACTGATGTGTGCGGCCCATTTGATGTGCCGGCTAGAGGCAACTTTGACTATTTCATAATCTTTACCGATGATTTATCTCAGTATGGATACGTGTATCTTATAAGCCACAAGTCTGAAGCCTATGAAAAGTTCAAGGAATTCAGACATGAAGTTGAAAAGCAAACTGAAAAATTCATTAAGATTCTTCGATCAGATTGAGGAGGTGAATACCTTAGTCGAAAATTTCTGGACTATCTCAAGCAAAATCCATAGTCTCTCAATGAACTCCACCTGAAATATCTCAATTCAACAAAATTTTAGAACGGAGGAATCGGATCCTATTAGATATGGTCTAATTCATGATGAGCTTCACAGACCTCTCTGATTTTCTTTAGAGATATAGTTTGTTAACTGCTATATATTTATCAAATAGAATTTTCTCTAAAATCGTTCCTACCACACCGTATGAAATATGGCATGGTAAGAAACCAAGTCTGAGTCATCTCAGAATTTGGGGTTGTCCGGCTCATGTCAAAAGACAACAAGCGGACAAGTTAGACTATAGGTCCTTTAGAGCTTGATTCATAGGATATCCTAAAGAGTCATTAGGATATTATTTCTACATTCCAAAAGATCACAATGTGATTGTGAGTCGGCATGCCATCTTTTTTGAAAAATAGTTTATTTAAGATAGTGGTATTGAAAAGTAGATCAAGCTCGAGGAGAAAGTCTCACAAGAGCAACAAGCTAAGGATCCTGTAGAACCAAATTAGGTTGAGCCAATACAATCACTATCTCCTCCACCTCGTAGATCGAAAAAAAATTTTCGTCTCCCTGAGAGGTACTGAGGTACTATCTCAGAGGAAGTAGAGAAAATATTTTTCGTAAGTAAAGGGATTTATGGTGATGATCCAAAAATCTATGACGAGATGATATCGGATATCTACTCCAAGAAATGGTTAGAGACAATGAAGTTAGAAATTGACTCGATGCACTCAAACCAAGTCTGGACCTTGGTAGATCCACCTGAAGGTATAGTACCTATTGGGTGTAAATGGATCTACAAGAGAAAGATTGGTGCAGATGAAAATGTGGAGACATTCAAAGCTAGATTAGTGGTAAAAGGATATAGTCAGTGTGAAGGCATTGACTATCAGGATACCTTTTCGTCAGTAGCTATGCTAAAATCCATCCGCATATTGCTTGCTGTTGCAGTCCTATTTCAATTATGAAATATGGCAAATGGATATGAAAATGGCATTCTTAAATGGATACCTTGAGAAAGATATCTATATGGAACAGCCACTAGGTTTCACATCCAGTGATATTGATCACAAAGTATGCAAGCTGCAAAGGTCCATATATGGACTTAAGCAAGCATCTCAGAGCTGGAATACTCATTTTAATGATGTGATCAAATTATTTGGTTTCATCAAAAATGAGGAGGAACCATGTATTTTCAAAAATATCAGTGGGAGCGCTATTGTCTTCCTCGTACTGTACGTGGATGATATCCTCCTTATTGAAAATGATATTCCCATGTTGACCATAGTTAAAATGTGATTATCTAAAAAATTCTTCATGAAAAATCTAGAATAAGCATTCTTTATTCTAGAAATTAAGTTCTATAGAGATAGACCAAATAGGATGCTAGGTCTTTCACAGAAGATGTACATAGAGGAAGTGTTAAAGAGGTTTAGCATGGAAAACTCCAAGAGGGGATTGGTACCCTTTAGACATGGCATTCATCTCTCCAAGAAAATGTGTCCTAACACATCTGAGAAGATTGAATGCATGAGCAAGATCCCTTATGCTTCAGCAATAGGAAGCCTCATGTATGCCATATTATGTATACGACCTGATATAGCCCATGTTGTGAGTGTCACAAGCAGATATCAGTCGAATCCAGATGAAGAATACTAGACTTCTATGAAATGTATCCTTAAGTACTTAAGAAGAACTAAGGATATGTTGTTGATTTTTGGTAATGGAGAACTCCAAGTCCAGGGGTATACAGACTCAAATTTTATGTCCGATATAGATGATCGAAAGTCGACATCTGGGAGTCTGTTTGTGTGTAATGGTGGTGCTGTCAGTTGGAAGAGTTTCAAGCAGACAGTAATAGCAGATTTCACTATGAAAGTAGAGTACATCACTGCGTCAGAAGCTACAAAGGAGGTATTTTGGTATAAAAAATTCACCGCAGAGATCGGAGTGATGCCATCGGATGCCATTCCTCTGTACTGCGATAATAATGGCGCTATAGCCCTAGCTAAGGAGCCGAGGTCTCATCAGAAATCCAAGCACATTGAGCGGCGATACCATCTCATCCACGATTATCTCAAGAAAGGTTACATCAAGGTCAAGAGAGTCGACTCCGCATACAATAAGGCAGACCCACTCACAAAGCCGTTGGGCCAGCAAAAGATCGAAGCCCACCTTGAGAAGATGAAACTTAGATTTGTAGCCAATTGACTTTAGGTTAAGTGAAAGTTTGTTAGATATGCGTGTCCTTGAAGCTAGATTGGCTGATACTTGTAATACACTTCTAAGGATAAAATTATAATTTTGACTATAAATAATAAAATGGATTATTTTCTATCATAATGTGTATTTAAAAGTGTTTGTGATACATCCCTTGAATTAATGGCAATGATAGTTCATATTTTCAAGAGTTGAAAATTTAAGACATTAATTTTCATTATTAACTCATAAAATGCTCCCGACCGTAGGATCATTATGAGAATGGTGATTGATTCAAAAGATTGGTGTACGATTGCTTCTTTAGGATAGATGAGTCTTGAGTCTATAGTGTAGAGACATCAAAGCAAGAATACAGATACTCATTAGAGAATGAGGGCACTGAGCATGACCATCTTGAGCAGTTATGAGAAAGTCTACCTTCTCGTCGATGACTGACTCGAAGCTGTAGTGGTGTGTCTGATTCTTTGACCTGAGGTACATTAGTAGTTTACCTTGAGGATGTTATAGTTTGACTATACCATAACTCGATCTCCTAGACATTCGAAACTCTGAGGTGTATGTTGGCTATAGCATGTTCATTGTAGAAATTGGATTGCACCAATAGGAGATCTATCTACCTTGATAGAAGAGGAGCAGCCCTATGATGATCATGAGAATCAAGTCCATAAGCTCATGGCCATGGCAGAGTGAAATAATAGAAAGAGTTTCTATTAGAATTTTCATATTGAACTTGAATCGAATGATTAAATCATATGACGAAAATTAGGATTTGACGAGATCACTTTAACCCTAATCTGATCAGGGCTTAAGATAGAGGAACTTAATCACACAGGTAACTGTGCTAAGAGGTTCACTTTCAGTTCTGATGGATTTTCACCATATGCTTCTAGGTGTCACTGGTGGATTTTGGAAGCAATTAGAATGATCTGGATGATCGATCATACTAGTTGTCTGAATCAAAAAAATTCTGATCCATCGAAAGGTATTTCGATGATGTCGATGATAGAGATCACGATATATCCTATTACCATATGGAATTGAATCTAACTGAATCACACAAATAAGAATTTAGATCTGGATATCATCAATTAGATTAATCTAGTTTAATTGATTTGAATAAGATTCAATTAGGTTCAAAAAAATCGTGTTAGCATACGATTGAGTTTAATGTTCTCCTTTAACAATCATTAAAACTTATTTCGACTGAGCCAAATATGTTTGGGCTCACTCAAAAATTTTTATTTGGTCTGATTGGAGCTTATCCAGGTCAAAAAAAATTATTTTAATTTATGAGATTAATTTGAGATAACATCTGCCATTTTCCGTCATCTGCTAAATCTTGTCCTTGGACTTTGGTCAAATATTAACCTTTGACACTTAGACATCTGCTCATGTGTCATGCACCCATAGGAGAGAACCTTGACCATTGTCCCCTGCTAAAAAGTAGACAGACAAGAGGCGCATGCCTAGGGAGGTGTGTGCCCCATGTGGATAAGGTTTGGAGTCCCATACAGATGGGACTCCAGTTGCTTCAGAAAATCAACCTAGATAGCACCAAGAAGACTTGTTTGATCCGGTCTTGGCGCCATCTAAAAGAATTTTGAGGGACTCTAATCTAATTAGATCAGATGATGTCATCCCACCAATCAGATTTAGATCTGATTGCATAAAGGGCCATGATTGGTCGGGATGATGTGGCACTGCATGGCGCAGCAGGATCTATATAAACCCTATCTGTGCCTAGAATTGAGAGTTTCTGCTTTAGCCTATGCCACAAAGCTTTTCTTCCTCCTTCTCCATGCCACCCTCTGGTCCTCTCTCTCCTCTCCACGCCCAAGAGGTTTTGGGCATGAGTTAGGTGCGATCCAAGCAAGCAAAAGGCGACAGGAAAGGAAAAAGGTAGTATTGCAGCAAGAGACAATGGTTATTCTTCAAAAAAGTTTTTGAAGACCTTCAAGATCAGATCTAGATCTGATTTTAGAGGATTGATTAAGAAGAAGAAGATCTTCAGATCCTCTCCGAGTGGATACGGGTAGAGGCCAGGCACTTACGTGGCTACGTCCAGAATCTCAGGCAAACATCAAGATCATCACAAGATAACTGGATTGCCCAAAATAAATGTACAATTAAATTAGATTTAATTTAATTTTTATTTTATTTTATTTTATTAGATCAATAAAATCAGATCTGAAGAGTCTCAGATCTGATTAGGATGTTAGAGAAAAATTTTTGAAATATTCCTCTTGATTCAATCAGATCTGAACGAACATGACCTGGGAAATAAGATTTTTTCCTTCACCATGATCATGTAATAGATCTTAGATCTAAGATATTTTCTAGAATTTAAAATTAATTTTGATTAATTTCAATCTTTCGCTGTCTGATCTTGAAAAAATTTTAAAATCTAACATTGAATTCCTAAATCTGGTTCTTTCAATTTTCTCCAAAGAATAGAATCCTAAAACCATCCTCCTGACCATTTTCAGGTCCCATGCATGAGATGTAATGCCATAGAGGTTAACAGGCACTCTAAATTGTAGCCGGTGATGAGGGCAGCTCCATCTAAATAGGACCAAGATTTCACATGGAAGGAGAAGTTATGTCATATTATTCCATGCCTGGAATCTTGCAACATGCTAGATCTCGAAGGAAAAAGCACCAGGTAAGAGCAATACCTAAAAAGGATTGAATCTCGCTCAAAAGATAGATGAAACACCAGAAGGACTGGATGATCTGTGAGATTTCGGGCAACCTGACCCCATCCCTAATTGAGGCCACATGGGTAGCACCAGCTCAGGCAAACTTGTTGTAATTGGCAACATGCCCTTCCTCTGTGGGGATGAAGATTGGAACCCTCTCTTGTCTACTCGAGATGAACTCTAAATCCATCTTCTTCGCACCCGCATGGCAAAACTTAAAAGATTGCCCTAGTCTTTTACAGTTTGAGTACACCAATGGGTTACAACACCATCCTTTAAAATGACTAACATCCCCGCATCGAAAGCAAGCATTTGGCTTGAATCCCCATTTCTTCACAATGGGAGTCCGGTGAGAAGAGCTTTTAACGCCAGTAGGTCACTAAGAGGAATCAATATAGGAGTTAAAAGCTAGCGCTTGGTGAAATTAGGAGGGGGTGGGAGAGATCTTTGAATAAATCACTCCAAAACTTGATAGAGGTAGCGTGCATAAAAGTGGAAGGCTTAGAAGGCCTGTCCTAAATCAATTTTTTGCCTAGGATGTTCGATGGCTGATATATAGGCCAGGGGCAATCTTCTTCTAATGGGAATAACATTCAACCCAGTTAGGATAGGTGGATGACCCCAGGAACCATTCCAAAACACCCCAACTATGGTCCTGCTATATTATGTTGTATGGTGCTTATAAGTGGAATAGCTTTTCTATACTTTAAATTGAAGCAGAGAAAGATGTTTGGTAATTATTGATATGCTGTAAAGTTAAGTAAATAAAAATAGTTGACTATATTATTCTATCTTTTAAAAAAATATTATATGAATTTATTCAAAATAGCTTCTATTTGAAAAAAAAATATCTTCTAATATATTTTATAGAATGAAAGATAATATACTTAAAATCAAAATATCCTGATTATTTTTAAAATAAAGCATTTTAAAAAAATTTTGATTACCAAACACTTCAATCTTAACTTTTATCTACTTTACTTTGAAGCAAAATAACTAAAGTAGAAAAAAAAGATCTATATTAACTAGCCGCTTTTATTATTCAAGCATAGGTTGTTAAAAAATTGATCAATGATATGAACAAATCTTGAGAGCCAACTACCGAAATGCACAACCCCATCTGTACCACACTCTTCCCGTGAGCAACTCACTAGAGTGGTGCAATACACGACCCTCTGCCCAAACGCTTCAGGCCATCTACCGCAAGTGCAATAGGTGGTGACTTAATAATGTTTCCAAACAATATATTTCATAAAAGCAATGCCAAGTGGTGCAAACCATTAATTAACAAACACAAAGATGCTCAGCATGCTGAGCTGGTTTGAAATTTGAACGCTTATAAGACCAAAATCTAAATATTTTCATTAAAAAGAAAAAGAGAGAGAAACTTAAGGCAAATGTCATCAACTTATTTTAATGAGAGCTGAGACCATATTTCAACAAACATGCTTTGAACGGAACTGGAAACATCACAAATAAAACATACACGAACGAACATTTTCTCTGGAGAAGGACATCCAAGCTTGGATGGTACGTAAGAAGAGGAACAAGCGCTTATTTCAGACAAGAATCTTACATCATGTACCATTAGTAAGCACAAACCATATAATTAATCCAAGGGGTTGACCCATGAGATAACCAGGTGCTGGGAACTAATCAAGTCCTGGCAAGATAAAGCCCAGTCCAACGATACGAACTGAAGCAAGAAAAGCCTCGACCACCGCCTCGGCATTTAAAGTTTTTGCGGCATGTTCGCTGACCACCACCAACCTTTGGAGGGCGGCAGTCATGCGGGTCTCCCGGGCCGTTTTTGCATGGCTGATTTCCTCTTTTCAATACATCAGGGGATATTTTTGTGGCCAGCGACTCCAGCAACCAATCCACTTCTTCTTCGCATTCCAAGATGGAGCCATTACACACAGGTGAGCCTCCTCTCCCATAGCCTTCGTGGGTGGCCATTACCTCTTTCCCACTGGTAGCAGTGGCAGCAACTAGCTGCAAAAGCAGCAGAAAAGAGATAGCAGCACATCTTCTCCACATAAAACCCACACTCCTATTTTCCATCTCTCTCCTCCTCCTGGATGCAAGGAAGCAACCAGTTGCTGCAGTTTTGTTTATATATTAGTCTGCAACCTTAGACTATAACTATGGTCTATATGCCATCTGTACAGATGTAACATCATCCAGCCTTGCTTGAGCCTGACAACGTCGTCGTTTCGCAGCAGCATTATTTAAGGGTGGACCTGCACGTCCAGTCATAGGAGCTGGCCTAAGCTGGATCCAAAACTTATGTCACAATATCCAAGGGGTTTGAGCATTAGTTTAGCATAGACTAAGGGCATAACAAAGCCGAGATTCATCTGCGCCCCACGTCTGGTCGAGCTTGGCTCAATATTAATTTTAAGTTTGAAATTTGAGTTCAAGGTTGGTATATTTCTTATTCGATCAAAATCAGTCAAAAGTTTAATTTCACTTTTCATTTTAAAGAGAAGCTCAAATATCTTTCAAGCATTAATGTTCATGCCTGGTTTATGCATAAATCATTATTTATCGGGGAGATGATATTTAGATGACCAAATTAGATATTTGCTGGTTTAAGAGCTGACAAATGGATGGATAATTAGTGTGGTGAGAGGCAGGAAGAGCAAAAGAGAATGGTTTGTTGGTTTTATTTGTTCGATCTCACCTTCATTTTATCATCTACCTCCAATCAATGGCCCATCAAGTGGGTACCACTAGCGTGAATTCAACAACGTGCACCACAAAATTTTGGATCCATAAAAGGAATATATGATGCGAAAAATGGATTCTGAAAAGTCTTGTGATAGAGTTAATTTGGATTTCATTTTTTAAGGGGGATTTCTTTTGTTAAGGCTCTCGAGGTTGGGTGCTTTGGGTTCAGGGGAACCGTTGAACGAGAAGATCATAAGGTGCTAAGTGTAGCATAACATTACTTCCCGCAGATCTCGTACTGGTATCAGTCCTTTTTTTTACCTTTCATCAACACCTTACGTAGCTACCCAAAAAAAAAAATCATATGTTCTGAAGGTCATGTACCATGTGTACTAGCATTTATAAAGGATGAAAATTTTCGTAGTTCGGTAGAACGTTTAAAACAGCCAAACTAATTGAATTTTAGCTTATTGGTGTAACAAATAATGCAGAACCGTAACTTGTGTCATATCATCCATTTTAACATTACAAAATTGTTGGTATCATCCACTTTTGTCTTCACCCAAATGCTTTGTCACCTAAAAATCACATGATTTTTGGAATCTAGGATTTTCGATTCCTCTGGATCACGAGAATGATCTGAAATCTCCACGTAAAAATGCTAATACGGTGATTCTGCACTGCTAGTCTTGAGGCCGCAGAGCTATTGGAATGAGAGCAGTCGATAAATTTTAATTATAGTTAGGGGTCAAGCAGAGTCCAATTTATCTGATCGATGATGCTAAGGGATCTTTAACTTTTCATTAGATAGAGAAAGGGACCTTCCTTTTCAGATATAATTTAATCTGAATTCAGTTTGGTTTCGATTTCATTCGGAATAATCCAACCTGAATGTAGCCTTTTGTTTTAATGTGGATAAAACGTCCAATTGCAACATTCATCCATGATATTTTCACATTTAATCATCAGGGTATAGATGGTTCTTAGTGATTGAAAAGGAAAATCAAAACCCTTTTGCTCCAAGAATTTATCGTCTAGACAAGTATCTCTTGGATTAAACATTTACATTTGTAATCCAAATGTGAAGAGCATGTACATAATTAGAATGGTAATCTTATAAATGTAAGAGGCCTCTGTACCTTAGATTTGAACGGTAGAAAGTCAAAGGTAATCGCTTACATTTATACCTCAATCACTTCAGGAGATGCAAATTGTGACGTGGATGATTTGGAGGTACCTCTCCCAACTATAGCATGCTGTACAAAATTGTAGATGAAATCCATGTTAAAAGGAAACTTTCATCAACTACAATAGATGAGAGAGAGAGAGAGAGAGAGAGAGAGAGAGAGAGAGAGAGAGATTGTAAGGTCAACCATGTTAGCTGTTGTGTTCTTCCAAGCCCTATCCATTTCATCAAAGACCTCCTTAACTGTAGGACGACCTCGGCTTGAACTAGCAACACAGAGAACTGCAATATCCAAAATGGACACAAAATCCCTCAAATTAACTTCTCCTTTAAGGCGAGGGTCCATGAAATCATCAAGTGGTCGTTCCTTTATTTGCACGTCCTTGGCCTGCACGAACACAAAGGTAAACTCCTATGCACCCCATTATAAATTGAAACTTCTTGATCATAGCTAAGTTGCTCACATTTGGATGAAAAAAATTCTCATAATACTATAGGCAAGATTCATATATACAAGCTCTTATATATGAGAAATTATTGATTAAAATAGTTCTATTATGTACGCGTAAATCATCCAAAAAGTAAACTTTTTTTCATTCAAAAAAGTAAAAGTAAACCTTTCTTATTTAAAATTTTAAATCAAGCATGGATAATAATGTATTTTTTTAGTTTTTTGGATGGTATGCTGATTTATTATTGGATGGTGTAAGGTATACAACTATTTTAACCAATAATTTTTTCTTATATATGAATTATTGTGCTGAAAAATATAACTTAAGTAGCCGACCCATACATAACAAGAATAATATTTCTGTACCTTTCTCGTTAGAGTATCTCGTGCTGCGATATTCAATTCTATCACCTTCCTCCCTGAAAGAATTTGTAAGGCCACTATACCAAAACTATAGATATCACTAGCAGAAGTGAGCCTGGCATTTGTCATGTATTCAGGATCCATGTAGCCGATGGTTCCTCTAACATCTGTAAACACTTTGCTTTCCTCCATGTTGAACACCCTTGCTAATCCAAAGTCCGAAAGCTTTGGCTCCATATTCTCCGTCAATAGGATGTTAGTCAGCTGTGAAACCAATATAAAATCAATCTAAATAAACTATACTTACGCTCGTTTGGAAAACACCAAAGCAAATATTCCATTGCTATATTATAACAAATGGTTATTGGCAAGTTGTCATGATGCATGTCTTTGGTTACTACCACTCTAGCACCATGCAATTATGTTAATAAAATTCGCAATTTCTCTTCAAACTAGATAAAAATTAAGTTAATTTGATGACAATAATTGCTAAAACAATACGAGACTCAGATGAAAATACCAACCACAACATATATAAGAGCAGCCTTACATAGGTTGGAAATTATATGTCACCTTGATGTCCCTATGAACGATGCAACCATCGGGGTGAAAATGGAGAAACCTCAGAACAAGTGCACAATCTCTTAATATCTTGACTCTTTGATCCCATGAAAGAACGGAGTCGCTTCCTATCATGAGAATTATGAACTAAATTCATATCATTATGAGCAAAGATAGAAAGAAAGAAATATGCATGCATAGCCATCCTCGGGAGGTGAGAGATTACTCAATAGATTTTGGGCAAGGTTTCCATTAGAGCAGTACTCATAAACCAAGTATTGTTCTCCTCCTTCATCACAAAAGCCCAGGAGGGAGACTAAGTTGGAGTGTCGAATTTTGGAGAGGCCTTCGACTTCCCTCAAGAAAGAACCAGACATCGCAGTCTTGTAGACGTGCTTGACTGCTACAAGCTGCCGGCTCGGAAGGATGCCCTGGTAGACTTGGCCAGCACTTCCTGAGCCAAGACGTACCTTGGTGTGGCCATAATTTATAGCTTTCTCAATCTCTTCTTTGGAGAATCTATAAAGACCTGACCATTTACTGATCAATTTGCCTTGTGGATACATAAAAACGTAGAATAGTTTGTTAGTGTAATTATTTTCATCATATCTTTTTTTTCTCACAATGAAATTCTGAATTCAAGTATCTTGACATGATACCTTCTTTGCGTTTATCAAACCTTCTCACAAATTTGATAAGAACAACCAGAACAATTATTCCTATTAGTCCAAGGAACCAAGCTAGTATGCTTTCCGCATCACCATCTGACAAATAACCAATAGATTGCATTAATTAGAAACTACTTTACAGGATGGTTGAATAGCAGAATGTCACTCACCTTTGATCTTAACGTAACCATTATCTGTGAACAAATGAAAGAGAAGCCAATGTTAGAAAAAATTCCGAATGCGAAAAATGTGATTGGAGACGTAGAATTTGAAAATTGCAAGACGATGATATTCGATGGTGATTGTTTCAAACCACCCCAGTCTCTTGTTTGTGGATCAACAGACTCCTTTCATCAATCAAAAATGGTGCCTACTATGATCTAAACATGAATTATGAATCACGATTACCAACAGTAGGACGATGGTAAGAACAACAGAAACAAGCGAAAAACCAGTTATTTTCTTTTGATTATTATTATTTTTTTTAATCTTTTTGCTTTTTTAATGGAAAGAAAAAGGGAGGACCAGAATTTAAATTTATTGACTTGCATAGTTTTGCGAAACTGTTCTTGGTTACCATTTCATTTGTAGCATTCTTGTTGGTCTGAGATGAGCATTTATTTTTCTTTGAAAAGCTCATATTAGCAACTTAATTCAATCATCAGCTATAGGCTTAACTAATTACTGAGACTCCCCACTAATAGAGAATCCAATGGCTGTACAACTTGAAAATTGAAACAACGCAACCCTCAATGTGAAAAGAAATTAAAAAAATTAGACAGAAAACTAAAGCAACAAGAGAAAGATCTTCAGAAGAAACTAATCAAGACCCTCTACTACATATCTAGACCTGTGTCATTGTCTGAAGCAGTCTCTGATCCAACAATGGTGAGGGAAAGAATCATTACGAATATGTGAGCGCTCTTCATCCTTATTTAGGTGGTGACGATGGTGGCATGGAATAGAAAAGTTTTCAGAATTAGGATGAGAAGCTAGGAATCGATTAGTTATAGGATTAATCTTCCATAGTGAGAATCGAGCCCAAGGGCATTGTAAGCAACGTAGGTGTGGATGGATTATTCTTGCTTTCTTTAATGGGAAAAAGTATGGACAAGGGAATGAAGAGGGACTGGTTGTCGGTATAATGTTGTGAGCTGTCCATAGGGTTTGGATTGAGGCTTTGTAGATAACGACCTTGGGTTAGGATGTGAAATTAAAGAATGCCAAGGCAATGCGTCCTAGTCTGGTCGCTGGACTGTGGCATTGTGGCAACCATGACCTCACCCAAAACTCCTCAACCCAAGTATCCGAAATGGCGGTGTAGAAAACTAGATATTTTCTAATTGTTGCCTACATAATAATATTAGATAGAACACAATTTTAAAAAAAAGGAAGAAAAGATGAGGTGGATTTTGAGGTTTTCTATGCACAACAAAAGTCTTATGCAAGATTCTTCTTGTATTGAAGTTCAAGATACAAAGACTTATATTTTTCATTTGTTTTCAGCTACAACAATATTTAATGCTTCCAGAAAGTTGAGGTTTCTCTCTTTAAAATTGTATCTACTAAATTTACAAGTTGGAAGTTTGTTGGTATATTTTCATGTAAAGATTTTCTTGTGCTCTTGGAATCTTTTTTATTATTGTAGACCTCTTCTACTCTTTATTAATTATTGAATTCGTGCTTGGTACCCCATGTTTTTTTTTTTAAGGAACTATCATATAAATTGTTGGTGCTTTTACACTCTTAGTTGCTTCATTTCGCTATTTTCATAGAGCTATTAGTTGTTATTATACATTAAGGTTATGAATATTATCTATAACTTATCTAGAAAGATTCTTAATGACTAAATACTTGCTCTCATAGGTCTTCGTATAAATAGTTCTTCTCGTAAAACTAGAACCTCGGTAGCTTCTTCTTCAAATGGAGTATAGTGGTTGAGACGTGCATTACTGCACTTGATTCAATAACCTTGATCCATCAAATTCTGGATACATGGATTTTTCATGATGTTGCATAAGAGACCTATCGACTAGGACTATGCCATTGGGGCGCACCCAAGAGGACATGATGTAGTCACACCAAGTGTAGACTTAGGACCACCAATTTGACCAGCCATATAAGTAGAGATTGCACCTATATAAGTAGAGATTGCACCTGATGCCCACAACTAACCACCTCCATACAAAAGGGGTGAGAGACATTCCTCCCCAAATAAAGAATCAGAACGTAGCCTGGTGGCTTTCAGAGCTAGACCTAACAAACTCACAAATTTTGGCTAACAACTTAGGGGCTCACCTTCATATAAATTAGTTACAAAGAAGACCCTCAGGTAAAGAACAATTGGAAACACAAGTAACTCGAGGGGTGGGAAGAGGAAGGAGAACTCTATCCACTCTTCCAACCCTCTCTTTTCTGTCTACTATTCTCAAAACTCTGGCTAACCTAAGCATCAGAGAGTTTCCTGCCAAAATACTATTGATGAGTGTGGACTTTCTTTATAGGTACCTTTTAGCATTATGGATTCAGGGCAGCATTTAGCTCCAGCCATATCAGCAATCTTCTGGAGCCTTATGATAATAGATTAGCACTAGAAGAAGAGATCGAATCTTTGAGAAAAAAGAAAGCATGGTGCAGATGAGAGCACAAAACTCCATGGCCTCTGCTAACAATCCATCCATCATACCTAGAGCAGTATTTTTTATGGATCTATTGTAGTGTGACCTCTGACCACAGTAGATTCACCGTTGCTCAACACCCTAGCTTACTAGTTCTAGGCACTGATCGACACTATGCAGGAACTATAATAAGTGATAGAGCGATAATAACAGTACATCGAGATGAACCCCTAGCTAGTTCCTTCCCATTTGAGTTGGCGATCTTGCTTCTTGAGTTCAGATCCACTTTTTGGCGATACTCCCGTCGCCCTTCGGCCATTGTAGCTCGTTGCTCCTCTTATAGGAGCTTGAGGGATGAGGCACATTTGAGAAGCTCTCCCTTTCCTAGAAATACAGTTTTGACCAAATCCCTTAAGCCCAAAGGATTTCGATAAGGGAAAGTGAAGGAAAAATTTTGATTTTTCGGATCAGATTCGTTCAGATCTGATCAGATCAAGAGATATATTTCAAAATTTTTTTCTTTAATCCAGATCAGATCTGGGATGTTTCAGATCTGATTCTTATTATTTTAATAATTAAAATAAATTTAGATAAATTAAATCAAATTTAATTTATCTTGACGTAGGGTAATCCTATTACCCATTGATGATCCTGTAAGCAGCGAAAGGTTCTGGATCAAGCCATGCAAGTGCCTGGCCTCTACCGATATCCACTCAAATTAGATCTGGAGATCCTCTTTTTCTCTATCACATCTCCAAAAATTAGATCTGGATCTGATTTGGAGGATTTTCAAAATATCTTTCGAAGATCAGTAGTTGTCCTTTGCAGCAGTGCAGCCTTCTAGCTTTCTATCATCTTTCTCTCATCTGGCTTGCACCAACCAAGATCTCAAACCACTTTGGGTGTGGAGAGGAGAGGGAGAAGATGGGCTTGGCATGGAGGAGGAGGAGAGAACCAACCTTGGGGCGTGGGAAATTTTAATTCTCTTTGGGTTGGGCACAAGGTCTTATTTATAGACTATGCGTGATCCAACTTCTCTTCTTTTCAACCAATCACAACCCTTTGTGAAATCAGATCTAAATCTGATTGATGAAAATAGAGTCCCTTGGATTCCTCCTTAGATGGCACCTAAGACCAATCAAAGTTGATTCTTAGGAGGAGTCTAATTGAAATCCAAAAAGGAGATGGAGTCCCTGTCCAACAGGGACTCCTGCGTGCCTCTTGCTTGGGCACATGCCAAGGGTGGCGTATGCCCTCCTCCTTGCTAGGTTCTGGTAGGGGGACAAGCTCCACCAGTTTTCTAATAGGTGCGTGACATATGAACAGAAATCAAAGTGTCAATGGTCAATATTTGACCAGTCAAAGGTCAACTTTGGATCAAAGTCAAAGGACGAAAAATGGCAGATGACTAAAAATGACAGGTATTATTTTATAAAATAAGATAACCCTTTTTTGACTTAGACAAGCTCCAGTCAGACCAAGTGAAGGCCTCTGATCGAGCACAAACTCCTTTGGCTCAATCAGGACAACTATTTATGATAGTAAAAGAAGAACGTTAGGTTCAATCGAGTGCTAGCACGATTTTTTTGAACCTAATTGAATCTTATTTAGATCAATTGAACTGAATCAGTTCAATTGATGATCATCAGATTCAAATCCTTATTTGTGTGATCCAGTTAGGTTCAGTTCTGTATGATAATGGGATATGTCATAATCTCTATCATCGACATCATCGAAACTTCTTTCGATGGATCAGAACTCTTCTAATTCGGACAGCTAGAATGACCGATCATCTAAATTATTCTAATTGCTTCTAAAATCCACCAGTGATACCTAGCAGTATATGGTGGCAACCCATCAGAACTGAATGCGAACCTCTTGGTGCAGCTATCAGTGTGATTAAGTTCTTCTATCTTGAGCCCCGATCAGATTAGGGTTAAGGTGAACTCGTCAAATCCTAGTTTCTGTCATATGATGTAATCAATCGATTCAGGTCCGGTATGAAAAGCTAAATAGAAACTCTTTCTATTATTTCACTCTGCCATGGCCATGGGCTTCTGGACTTGATTCTCATGATCATCATAGGGCTGCTCTTCTACCACCGAGGTAGATAGATTCTATCTTAATGTAATCCAGTTCCTACAATGAACATGCTATAGCCAACATACACCTCAGGATTCCGAATGGTTAGAAGATCGAGTTATGGTGTAGTCAAACTATAACACCCTCAAGGTGAACTATCGATACACCTCAGATCAAAAAACCAGACACACTACTACAGCATTGAGTCAGTCATTGACGAGAAGGTAGACTTCCTAATGACTACTCGAGGTGGTCATACTCAGTGCCCTCATTCTCTAACGAGTACCTATACTCTCGCTCTGGTGTCTCCACACCGTAGACTCAAAACTCATCTACTAAAGAGAAGCGATTGTACACCAAACTTTCAGATCAATCACCATCCTCGTGATGATCCTATGATCGAAAGCATTTTATGAGTTAATAATAATTATTCATATCTTAAATTTTTAACTCTTGAAAATATGAATTATCATTACCATTAACGCAAAGGATGTATCACAAACACTAAATACACATATGTGATAGAAAATAATCCATTTTATTGATTATAGTCAAAATTATAATTTTGCCCCTAGAAGTGTATTACAAGTGTCAGTTAATTCTGGTTTTTAGGGCACATATATCTAACAATTTTTTACTTAAACTAAAGCCAATTGGCTACAAGTCCAAGTCCCATCTTCTCAAGGTGGGCTTCGATCTTTTACTAGCCCAACGGCTTTGTAAGTGGGTCTGCCACATTATCTGCGGAGTCGACTCTCTTGACCTCGACATAACCCTTCTCGAGATAATCACGGATGAGGTGGTATCGCCGCTCAATGTGCTTAGATTTCTAGTAAGACCTCGTCTCCTTAGCAAGGGCTATGGCACCATTGTTGTCACAGTATAGAGGAATGACATCTAATGGCATTACTTCGATTTCTGCAGTAAACTTCTTGTACTAGAATGCTTCTTTCGTAGCCTTTGATGCAGTGATATATTTTGCTTCCATGGTGGAATCTGCTATCACGGTTTGCTTAAAACTCTTCCAGCTGACAGCACCACCATTGCACACAAACAGACTTTCAGATGTCGACTTTTGATCATCTATATCAGACATGAAATCTGAGTCTGTGTATCCCTGGACTTGGAGTTCTCTGTTACCAAAGACCAACATCATATCCCTAGTTCTTCTTAAGTACTTAAGGATACATTTCATAGAAGTCCAGTGTTCTTCACCTGGATTTGACTGATATCTATTTGTGACACTCACAGCATGGGCTATATCAGGTCATGTACATAGCATGGCATATATGAGGCTCCCTATTGCAGAAGCATAAGGGATCTTGCTCATGCATTCTATTTTCTCAAGTGTGCTAGGGCACATCTTTTTGGAAAAATGAATACCATGTCTGAAGGATATTAATCCCCTCTTAGAGTTTTCCATACTAAACCTCTTTAGTACTTTCTCTATGTACATCTTCTGTGAAAGTCTTAGCATCCTATTCGGTCTATCCCTATAGACCTTAATTCCTAGAATAAAGGATGCTTCACCTAGGTCTTTTATGGAGAATTTCTTGGACAATCATATTTTGACTGTCGTCAACATGAAAATATCATTCCCAATAAGGAGGATGTCATCCATGTACAATACGAGGAAGACAATAGCGCTCCCACTGACCTTTTTGAAGACATACGATTTTTTTTTATTTTTGATGAAACCAAATATTTTGATCACATCATTAAAATGAGTGTTCCAGCTTTGAGATGCTTGCTTAGGTCCATATATGGACCTTTGCAGCTTGCAAACCTCGTGATCAGTATCACTGGATGTGAAACCTAACGGCTGTTCTATATAGATATCTTCCTCAAGATATCCATTTAAGAATGCCATTTTTATGTCCATTTGCCATATTTCATAATCGAAATAGACTGCAATGGCAAGCAATGTATGGATGGATTTTAGCATAGCCACTGGGGAAAAGGTATCCTGATAGTCAATGCCTTCATGTTGACTATAATCTTTTGCCACTAGTCTAGCTTTGAATGTCTCTATATTTTCATCTGTACCAATCTTTTTCTTGAAGATCTATTTACATCCAATAGGTACTATACCTTTTGGTGAATCTACCAAGGTCCAGACTTGATTTGAGTGCATCGAGTCAATTTCTGACTGCATTGCCTCTAGCCATTTCTCAGAGTCGATATCTGATATTACCTCGTTGTAGGTTTTGGGATCATCACTATGAGCACCATTACCTATGAGGAATATTTTCTCTACTTCCTCTGAAATAATACCTAAGTATCTCTCAGGGGGACGAAAAACTCTTTTCGACCTACGAGGTGGAGGAGGTAGTATTCTTATTGGCTCAACTTGATTTGGTTCCAATTGGACCTTGGCTTGTTGTACTTGTGAGACTTTCTCATCAAGCTTAATCTGCTTTCCAATGCCGCTATCTTGAATAAACTATTTTTCAAGAAAGATGGCATATCGACTCATAATCATATTGTGGTCTTCTGGAATGTAGAAATAGTATCCTAATGACTCTTTAGGATATCCTATGAATCGAGCTCTGATGGACCTAAACTCTAACTTGTTCGTTTGTTGTCTTTTGACATGAGCCGGACAATCCCAAATTCTGAGATAACTCAGACTTAATTTTTTACCGTGCCATATCTCATACGGTGTGGTAGGAACGGTTTTAGAGGAAACCCTATTTAGTAGATAAATTGAAGTTAACAATGAGTGTCCCCAAAGAAAATCAGGGAGGTCTGTGAAGCTCAACATGGATCGGACCATATCCAATAGAGTTTGATTTCTTCGTTCTGAAATCCCGTTAAGTTGAGGTGTTCCTGGTGGAGTCCATTAAGAGACTATGCCATTTTTCTTGAGATAGTCTAGGAATTTTTGGCTAAGATATTTACCTCCTCGATCTGATCGAAGAACTTTAATGGGTTTTCCAATTTGTTTTTCTACTTCATGTCTGAATTCTTTAAACTTTTCAAAAGCTTTAGACTTATGTCTCATAAGATACACATACCCATACCTAGATAGATCATCGGTAAAGATAATGAAGTAGACAAAATTATCTCTAGTCGGCACATCAAATGAGCCGCACACAACAGTATGTACTAGGGCAAGGAAATCTGTGGCCCTTTCCCCATATCCTACAAAAGGAAGTTTAGTCATTTTGCCTTGAAGATAAGATTCACAAGTTGGATATGACTCAGAAGCCAATGGACTCAATAGCCCATTTTTTTTTCAATTTGTTGATCCTATCTTCTGCTATATGACCTAATCTCAGATGCCATAGATACCTATTGTTTGGACTATCCCTAGGTCGTTTGGCATTCATATTTTGCTCGATAGTTAGAACAGATACATCAATATGCAGTTGATAAAGACCGTTAATAAGGAAACCATTTGTAATTTTATTTCTTTCATAAAGAATGTTACAATGATCCTTAAAGAAGATAATCACATAGCCTTCTAATACTAAGCATAAAATAGAAATTAAATTCCTGCTAGCTGCAGGCACATAATAATAGTCTTTTAAAACTAAGTCTACACCAGATGATAATCGAAGATGATATGTTTTCACGACTACTACAGCAACTCTTACTCCATTATCGACACGTAGAATCATGTCTCCATCTCTCAGTCTCCCACTATCCTTAAGACCCTGCATGGAAGTGCAAAGATGAGCACTAGAACCAGAGTCAAGCACCCAATTGGATGCAGAAGAAACCGTAAGGTTAGACTCAATAATGAGCATACCTCCAGAAGGACCTTCTTTCTTGTTCTTCAGGGTGGCCAGGTAAGTAGGGCAGTTTTGCTTCCAATGACCGTCGCTATTGCAATGGAAACACTTTCCTTTGACATCGGCCTTCTTCTTTGGCTCTGCCTTCTTCTTCTTTGCTCCTTCCATCTTCTGCTTTTTCGCAGACTTCTTTTTCTTTTCAGAAGACATTCTTTTGGAAGAAGTTCGTTCCATAGCAAGAACTGAGACTTTAGAACCTTTCATAGAAAGCTCAGTGGTGACCAGCATGTTCATTAATTCGGCCAAAGAATTTTGAAGTTTATGCATGTGGTAATTCATGATGAATTGCCCATATGCATCAGTTAAGGATTGCAGAATAATATCGTTCTACAGATCCAAGTCTAACTTCACATCGAGCTTCTCAAGCTCTTCCATGTCTTTGATCATTATCAGACAGTGATCTTGGACTGACTGCCCATTATGCATCTTAGCCTTAAAAAGTCATTTTGTGACTTGATACTTGGCTGCGCAACTCTGTTCACCAAACATTTCTTGCAGGTGAGCCAACAATTGGTGAGCAGTCCTGATATCTTCATGTTGGTGCTAGAGCTCATCAGACATCAAGCTCAACATGTAATATCTGACCTTATTATCTTCATCTATCCATTTTTTCAGAGATGCTCTCTGTTCAGTGGACGAACGGGCTAGCAAGGTGGGAGGGTCTTGATCCAATACATGGGTTAACTTCTTGAATTCAAAATTATTTTGTAGTTTTTGAGTCAATCTTTATAATTAGATCCGGTCAGTCTATGTGTGTCCAAGATACGTGCCAATGGGTTGGAGGCAAACATTTTTCTGTAGAGAGTCAAAGATTTTAGTTAGATACTGTAATTATGACTTGATCAATTTATTTAAAAATTTTATTTTTAAATAAATTAGCTCTCACTATTTTTTCGGATCCCTACACTCCCTCTGTAGAGATGCAAAAATCTCCACGATTAATGATTTCTAGTGGGTGGTGCAGTCTCACCAACTAACTCATCACCTCACCTAATAGTTATTGGTAATGGGTTAGCCAATGAGTAAACAACTCTTGTTCAATGATTTTCTAATCGTGGTGCATCCAAACTTGATCTTTAATTCATGAATCTCATTGTATTCGAAATATTGATCCACTCCTTAGTTAAGTCAGACCCACCATTTGTACAGACTGGATTTTTAATTGAGTCTCTCACCGTATCCAGAATATTGAGCCCAACTCATCCTCTACTCCATAGCATCCAATGCCTAATAGACATGGTTGTGTCTTTTCAGTGCAACTGAGCCACTATATCCAGTCGAGAATAATCAATCCCGGAAAGGGCCCACACATCTACAATGGTGGAAGACCTCAGACTTAATCTTTTCTTAGGGAGAATTGATTCAGATCTCATTAAACTAGACTTGTCATAGTCATAACAATTATGACTAACCTAGTGGCATGGGTTAGCTCGGATTATTGACCACCTCAGATCAGAACTGTGTCAATAGATATGGCCAGATAAGTGAGATCGATGGAAGGGATATGCCATTAACTCGTACAAGAACATATTCAGATCGAGTAGCTCCCAATTAAAAATCAATCGATCGTATGTGCCAAACTTACCATAGACACCAAATTGTTGAGCCAGAACCAATTAGGTTAGCCTACAATCGAGACTCTAACCTTTGAGCCTAATTAGGTCTTGCTTGATCGTGACTCGATCTTGACCCAGACTTAATCCTATTAGGCTGGTCAATTTAAGCATTGTTGATCTCATCTAACCAACTCTTGATTCGGTTTGATTAACCGCTTAGACCTAATTGAGCTACCCAAGCCCGAACCCAGTATTATGAATATGTTTTAGATCTAAAATTCTTAATTTTAGACCTAATTAATATTTTATAATCTTAATTTTTAATTAAGTAGTATTCATAAACAAAATATGCACAATAAATCCTAAGATTCTAGGATCTAGGGTTTTGCAGAAAGTAAGTTTTAGATTTCTAATTAAGGACGAACGCGCAGCATCCCTACAAGTCATAAGAATACCCCATCGGATGGGAAGAGAGGGCCTTTAAACCTTTCTTCATTCTTATGATCGGATGACTAAGAGGAATGCCTTAATCAGGAATATGCAATACTATAAAATAGTTTTAGATCTATATCATATATCTCATATACAAATTAGATCTAATCATGGCATATTTTGCATACATCTCATGTATCGAATCATGCATATTTTTAGATCTAAATTATCTCATAATAATCTAAAAAATTAGATTTAAATTGATCTCATCAAAATAAACTCTAATCTAGATAACTATGTAGAACTATTCTACAACTAGTCTAGACATGCATCAATCATATCTCATATGATGTTAAAATTAAATAATTTTTATTTATTATTTTAGATATTATTATAATAATTATAATATTAAAAAATAATAAATAAATAGATTTAAAATATGATTTAATCAAATTAAATTAAAAACATGCAAGACTATTCTATAGAACTATTCTATTTTAGAACTAGTCATGCATATTTTCTAATCTTAGATCTAAATCATTTAATTTTAATTTTTTTTTATTTTAAATCTAATCGCATCTTATGTGACATCTAAAATTACTTATTTTTTAATTAAAATAAATTTAAAATTAGATCTAAATACTTTAAAATCTTGACTTTGATACCAGTTGAAGAAAAAATCCTAATTTTCCAGACCAGGTTCGTTCAGATCTGATCGGATCAAGAGATATATTTTAAATTTTTTTTTTTTAATCTAGATCAGATCTGAGATATTTTAGATCTAATTTTTATTATTTTAATAATTAAAATAAATTTAAATAAATTAAATTAAATTAAATTTATCTTGATATAGGATAATCCTATTATCCATTGATGATCCTGTAAGCAGCGAAAGATTCTGGATTTAGCCACGCAAGTACTTGGACTCTATCGGTATCCACTCAGACTAGATCTGGAGATCCTCTTCTTTTTTATCATATCTCGAAAAATTAAATCTGGATCTGATTTGGAGGATCTTCAAAATACTTTTCAAAGATCAGCAGTTGTCCTTTGCAGTAGCGCAGCCTTCTAGCTTTCTGTCGCCTTTCTCTCATCTGGATTGCACCAACCAAGATCCCAAACTACTTTGGGTGTGGAGAGGAGAGGGAGAAGATGGGCTTGGCATGGAGGAGGAGGAGAGAACCAGTCTTGGGGCATGGGAATTTTCAATTCTCTTTGGGTTGGGCACAGGATCTTATTTATAGACTATGCGTGATCCAACTCCTCTTCTTCCCAACCAATCACAATCCTTTGTGAAATCAGATCTAAATCTGATTGGTGGAAATATAGTCCCTTGGATTTCTTCTTAGATGGTGCCTAAGACCAGTCAAAGTTCATTCTTAGGAGGAGTCTAATTGAAATCCAAAAAGAAGATGGAGTCCCTATCCAACAGGGACTCTTGGGCGCCTCTGCTTGGGCACACGCCAAGGGTGGCGTGCGCCTTCCTTCTTGCCAAGTTCTGGCAGAGGGACAAGCCCCACCAGTTATCCAATAGGTGCGTGACACATGGACAGAAGTCAAAGTATCAATGGTCAACATTTGACCAGTTAAAGGTCAACTTTTGACCAAAGTCAAAGGACGAGAAGTGGCAGGTGACCAAAAATAGCAGGTATTATCTTACAAAATAAGACAACCCTTTTCTAACTTGGACAAGCTCCAGTCAGACCAAGTGAAGGCCTCTGATCGAGCACAAACTCCTTTGGCTCAATCAGAACAACTATTTATGATAGTAAAAGAAGAATGTTAGGTTCAATCGAGTGCTAGCATGATTTTCTTGAACCTAATTAAATCTCATTTAGATCAATTGAACTGGATCAGTTTAATTGATGATCACCAAATTTAAATCCTTGTTTGTGTGATCTAGTTAGGTTTAGTTTTGTATGATAATGGGATATGTCATGATCTTTATCATTGACATCATCGAAAGTCCTTTCGATGGATCAGAACTCTTCTGATTCAGACAGCTAGAATGATCGATCATCTAAATCATTCTAATTGCTCCCAAAATCCACCAGTGACACCTAGCAGTATATGGTGGCAACCCATCAGAGCTGAGTGCGAACCTCTTGGTGCGGCTACCTGTGTGATTAAGTTCTTCTATCTTGAGCTCCGATCAGATTAGGGTTAAGGTGAACTCATCAAACCCTAGTTTCTGTCATATGATGTAATCAATCGATTCAGGTCCAGTGTGAAAAGCTAAATAGAAACTATTTTTATTATTTCACTCTGCCATGGCCATGGACTTCTGGACTTGATTCTCATGATCATCATAGGGCTGCTCCTCTACCATCGAATAGATAGATTCCATCTTGATGCAATCCAGTTCCTACAATGAACATGCTATAGCCAACATACACCTCAAGGTTCTGAATGGCTAGGAGATCGAGTTATGGTGTAGTCAAACTATAACACCCTCAAGGTGAACTGCCGATGCACCTTAGGTCAAAGAACCAGATACACTACTGCAGCATCGAGTCAGTCATTGACGAGAAGGTAGACTTCCTAATGACTACTCGAGGTGGTCACGCTCAGTGCCCTCGTTCTCTATCAAATACCTATACTTTCACTCTGGTGTCTCCATACCGTAGACTCAAGACTCATCTACTAAAGAGAAGCGATTGTACACCAACCTTCTAGATTAATCACCATTCTCGTGATGATCCTATGGTTGGGAGCATTTTATAAGTTAATAATGATTATTCATGTCTTAAATTTTCAACTCTTGAAAATATGAATTATCATTATCATTAACTCAAAGGATGTATCACAGACACTAAATACACATATGTGATAGAAAATAACCCATTTTATTGATTATAGTCAAAATTATAATTTTGCCCCTAGAAGTGTATTACAAGTGTCAACCAATTCTGGCTTCTAGGGCACATATATCTAATAGGAAGAACTAAAGAAGAGAGTTTAAGATATCGAACATCACTTTGGTGAGGTCCAGAATGGATCTTATTGGAGCAATGATAACCTCAACTTCAATCCTCAACCGCCATTCTCTCAAAGCATCCTAGATGAACCAATCCCAAATCAGTTCAAAGTATCTCAGCTGGAGTCGTATAATAGTTTCATGCATCCCCTTGGTCATTTATAGAGTTATAGAATCCTCATGATACTGAAGGGTGCCTCAGATTTCATCCTTTGTCTTACCTTTCTGGCCACCTCAAAAAGTCAACATGGGCATGGTATTCAGGACTCCAACTCTAGTCTATTCACTCATTCGAGTAGCTCGATAGGCTATTTGTCACTCATTTTGGTAGCAGCCAAGCTCAATCAGGAAACTCCAATAGCCACTCCTCTCTCCAGCAAGAAGAGAGCGAATCACTATGTCACCACATCACCAGCTTCAATGCCGCCATACTAAAGGTATGCAACCTCGATGAGTCGGTGGCAATGTCGGCACTCAAACAAGGATTGCAAAATGAATACCTCATCTTTTCCCTTAACGAAAATTTTCCAAGGGATTATGATGACTTGCTAGTCCGAGTTTGAAAATACGTCTAAGCAAAAGAAGCCCAGGTGCTATGCAAGCAAGTAGAGGGAAGAAATACCCCTAGTAAGAAGAGGGGGCGGGAGGTCCCTCAAGTGGCGAGCATTGAAAGAGAATTCCCCCAACTGCCAAGGAGCTACAAACTGAAGAGCCTACCCCAATGTTTCGATAGCTACACTCCTCTATCCGCCTCTCGATCCTAAATTCTAATAGAGATAGAGGGTCATGGGTATCCATAGTGACCTAAGCCGATGAAGTCCTCTCCAAACAGAAGAAGCAAGAGAAAATACTGTCACTTCTATTGCAACCATGGTCATGATACTATTAAATGTCACCAGCTCAAGGATGAGATTGAGGCATTGATCTAGAGAGGCCACCTCGGTAGGTATATTAGGGAATCATAATATCATATGCCTGGCATAGATAATAATGACAACCGACCAACAGCCAGCATCATTAATACCATCTCCACCCTAGCTAGCAGTGTGGGCTGTAGGAGACAAAATTAAGGTGGAAAAGGAGATGGAGTTTAAGGGGCATCATTCTCCTTCCTAATTTTTTAGGAAAGTCAGCGATGCCATCATCACACTACCGACGATAGCCAGCTATAGTATAAATACAATCTTGATTTATAATAAAAGTTTAATCGATGTTTTATCTTATAATGCTCTTTGAAGGATAAAATTGCCAACTGATTCAAAGAAGGCCAAGATAGGACCGAGGCTTAGTAAAATAAGGCTTGGTCCCCATAACAGCACCTCTAAGGCAACCGCAAAAAACTCATTCATAAGTCTCACGATAACCCAATCGAGGAAATCGAGTCATTTATTGGACCCCACGCATGGGTGAAGCCTCGAGCCTCCCAAGGCTTAAGGACTAAAGGTGGCTTTGCATCTAGGAAAGGGTGAAAAGCTTCCCGAGACTTCCTAGAATTAATCTGGAGGTCCAGCTGGTGCAAACGACCCAAGGACCCCTGAGCCGATGCCTTAACCCACTAGGCAATGTGATGCTCTTTGCCCATAGGTGGGTTGAAGCGAAGGCCATGACTATAGAAGTGTAGGGGCTAAACTCTCAAGGACCTCATGGTCGATTTAGCCCACTATAGCCAACCTCCACCTACTATAGTTAACATCGGTCCACTATAGCCGATATGGCCTACTACAGTCGACATGATCCACTAAAATCAATCTGGCCATCTATAGCCAACCTCGACCCACTATAGCTGATACGGTCTATTATAGCCAACATGACCCATAGAAGCCAATCTGGTCTACTATAGCTAGTCTTAGCCCACTATAGCTGATACGACCTATTATAGCCAACATGACCTACTAAAATCAATCAGGTCCACTATAGCCAACCTTGATCCACTACAGTCAATACAGTTCACTATAACCAACATGACCCATCGAAGCCAATCTAATCGACTATAGCTAGCCACGGCTCATTATAGCAGATACAACCCACTATAACTGACATGGTCCATTGAAGCCAATCTGACCTATTGTAGCCAATCTTGGCCCATTATAGCCGATATAGTCCATTGTAGCCGATATGGCCCACTATAGCTAGCCATGTTCCATTGTAATCGATATGGTCCACTAAAGCCAATGGAGGCAACCCTTTAGGAACCCCATACTACTAGCAAAAGCCAGCGACATCAACAAAAGAGATGCAAAATGATGATGATCTAGTCCCAATAATGATGGCATAGTGTTTACCAGACATAGACATGACGATATCTAAATGATAGATTCAGAAGATCTTCCTATGAAGAATGGTCAATATTTAATTGTAATGGATGCCAAAGAAAATAAGACTAGTTGGTTATGGTATTGTAGATTAGGACATGCTGGTATGAATTCGATTTCAAAGCTTATCAAAAGAGATCTTGTAAATAAAGGAAAATTCTAATTTTTCAGACCAGATTCGTTCAGATATGATTGGATCAAGAGATATATTTTAAATTTTTTTCTCTTTGATCCAAATCAAATCTAAAATATTTTATATCTGATCTTCATTATTCTAATAATTAACATAGAATCTTGATAAATTTAATTTAATTTAATTTACCTTGATGTAGGATAATCCTATTACCCATTGATGATCCTGTAAGCAGCGGAAGGTTCTGGATCTAGCGACGCAAGTGCCTGGCCTCTACCGGTATCCACTTGGGCTGGATCTGGAGATCCTCTTTTTTTCTATTATGTCTCTAAAAATCAGATTTGAATCTAATTTGGAGGATCTTCAAAATACCTTTCGAAGATCAACAGTTGTCCTTTGCAGCAGCGCAGCCTTCAAGCTTTCTATCGCCTTTCTCTTGTTCGGATTGCACCAACTAAGATCCCAAACTACTTTGGGCATGGAGAGAAGAGGGAGATGATGGACTTGGCATGGAGGAGAAAGAGAGAGGCAGCCTTGGGCATGGAGAATTATGTGCGTTCTTTGAGTTGGGCATAGAGTCTTATTTATAGACTATGCGTGATCCAACTCCTCATCTTCCCAATCAATCACAACCATTTGTGAAATTAGATCTAAATCTGATTGATGAGAATAGAGTCTGATGCGTGCTAATTTATAACTATGATAAGTGCATCAGTCGATCAAGTAATAAAGTGAATGAGTAGAGTATCGTCCCTAAAGGATTGGAAAATAAGTACTGAAAAGCTCTTTCCTATGCTTTATTTAGAAGATCGATTTATGAGAATAAAAAATTAAAAAAATAAAAAAAATAATTAAAAGTTTTTAATTAAATAGAGAGAGTGTAAATTATTAGGGTTTTAAATTCAAGAGCAATGGATTACTAAGGCAATCGGTTCATCAACTCAGTCAATACAATATTCAGATTTTTAGATTAATTTTATTTCATGTGACGGTGGAGTCTCCTAATTTATTCACTATCCTTTGGTCCAGGCATAGCAAAACTATTAATATTTATTAATTATTCTTTATTTCAAGTATAATTTAAATAAATATTAATGTATTAGGTTTTATGAAATCCTCTAATTAAAATACACTGCGTCCAAAGCGCACTAAAATTCCCGCATGCATATGAATTATAATTTGATTCATAATACAAGGTATATAATCAAGAAGCATTAACATAGATGTACTTGGTCCGTAACATCTATATTCATCAGATCAATTAGAAGATGGCCAGTAATCTAAAAGCATTAAGATCAGATTTATATACTCCTCATGAATAAAATTTTAAAAATAAATCACACTGAATATTGCATCAAAAGAGTGGCTACACCTTAGCCTTAGTAAAAAAAAATTTAGTTCATGATAACAAGTTCAAAAATAGTAAATAAAATAAAAAGCATAGAAAAATTAGACTGTTTGATTACTAAAATTGATTGTTTGCTGCTCTTGGTGTGGAGAATTTGGCGAAGATGAAGAGGCTCCTTAATCAATGTCTTGATCGTCGAAAGAAATCAAAAATCCTTTTTAATTTTCTTACAAATCACTCTTCTCTTTTTACCTCTCTCCTCTCTCTTTCTCTCTCTCTCTTTTTCTCCCTCTCTCTCTTTCTCCTCGTCTCTCTCTCTATCTCTCTCTCTGATCATTTTTCATGGCAGCAACAGATTTTTATAGATCAAGAGATTGATTTGCCCCCAAAATCCATAAAAAATTAGGTATAAGACTCCTAATCAAATTAAGATCTGGGTAATTCTGCCCATTAGATGTTGATCAAACGGTCCAAAAACCACTCAAAAATCCTTTAAAATAACCCAGATCAAGTTGGATTTAATGCCAACCATTGGATCAACCGTTAGATCGAATCTGGGCCATCCGATCGCGTAAAAAGAAGGCTTCTGATCTATAGTTTAACTTCGAGATGAATCTCAGCCATTGGATCTCGATCGGAAGCTACGGATGCCATCCATCAGCGCCTTTGCTTCGGCCGTCCGATCAAGTTTTAGTGAATACCACCCGTTGGATCAGCCAAAATTTCCAAATTACCCTCCATGGACTATGCGCGAGCCCGGTGTTGCATGGACCGCCGCGTTCTTCAGCTAATGAAAGCACTTTTTCTGATGTGAAATGCCCAAAATACCCTCCGATTGGTCCACCGTGTGCCGCAAAAAAAGCCGACATCATCCTGACGTCAGCGTTGCATCGGTGGTTTTTTTTTTTTTTTTGAAATTTAATTCTGGGCTCGTTTGAAGTCTGTTTTGCCTAAAATTTATTTCATTTGAACCAAAAAAATAAGATCTTCATATTAGTGGCCTTCTTTCTTGCATAAGATTAATAAAAGTATCAATTTCTAAAAAAATAGATTAATTTATTTTATAATTTAATACTTTTATTAGTATATTTTTACCACTTATCACACCCCCCAACTTAGTCATTGCTAGTCCCTTAGCAATGTTTTATTTAATACCATGTTTCAATAAGATTATCCATCACAAAGATAAAATCTAGGACTAAAGGTCAAAAAGTTTAGAAAATACTACTAACTAAGTATTGAGCTTCAGAAGTAAATTTTTCAGTCAATATAATTAAAAACTTTCTTAGAGTACATCAAAGATCTATAGCACTTGTGTTCATGATGACTAACTTTAGCATTTCAGTATTAAATTAAAAGAACAAAGGTATCTTCTCTTATCATCTATTTTGATCAATTTTTTATACATTCTCAATTTTATACTCATGAATTAAGGTAGCTTTCACATTGCCTTTTTCTTTTTTTATTTTTTTTTTACTGTGCTGAGCATCCTGGCCTTTTCTTTATCGTTTTACGTAAATTTTCACACTTGACCTAGGTGCAGCGATCCAGTTACTAGGCTTTGGGCAATCCACATATACTCTATCTTTTGCACTTTATTTTTAGGCAGGTAGCTCTTTCCTTAAATTTAAATTTTTTTGAATAGAATGTATATTAATTATCAATTTTTAGTGATAATTGAATCCTCAGTTGGCCTTATAATCAATACCTACTTTGCTTTGTTAGTGTGCATGTGCAATTAAAAGTGCTAATAATCTTTTAATGACCTAAGTAGGCTGCTAAAAGTTGACCAACTAATCTACTTCTTTAACTCGTTACATTCATTAGCAAATAATTCTATCTTTTATCACTTATCCAGTTTATCTTGCTCAAGATTTTCTTCTTGACACATGATTTTTTTTTTAATTATTCTACATTATATTAAAAGAGAAAGAAAAATAAAGGGTGCAATAAAGGATAGGAAGGAATACACCAGATTTTGTTCAGTCTGGTTCTTTGGAGCTTTGAAATTTTGCTTGAGTTCTCATTCATTTTTCTGCAAAATTAAAAATACACACCAGAGCAGTAAAAGAGTAATAATAAATTACTAAAAAATAATAAAAAAAAAGATCAAAACTAAAAAGAAAAGAAACAACCTATCTAGTAGTTCTGATTTATAGTCTTCAGCTTGACTTTCTTTGAGTTCTAAAATGGATCAATCCGGTGCCACTTCAATTGGAATACTTTCATATTTGATTGCGTCCTCTTTCAATTTGACATTGCTCACTTTTATAGTCTCAAACCTATTTTCTACAAAATTCTCATATAATGGATTGTCAATAATATCAATTAGAAAATAAGTTTGATTATCATCAGTATATTTAGTATCTTTGAAAATATTAAAAGTAATTTATTCATCTTGGACTCTAAGAATTAATTTTTCTTGTTGAACATCTATTAAAGCTCCTTCAGTAGCTAAAAAGGGTCTCCCTAAAATAAGGGGTATATCATAATCTTCTTTCATATTAAGAACAATAAAATCAACAGAAAAAATAAACTTGTTTACCTTTACCAAGACATCCTCCACTATACCTCTTGGATATTTGATGGATCTGTCGGCTAATTGAAGAGTAATAGTGGTAGGCTTTGGTTCTCCTAGACCCAGCTTCCTGAAAATAGAAAAAGGTATGAGATTAATGTCTGCTCCTAAATCACATAAAACTTTATCAAAACTACAATCACCAATAATGCAGGGGATAGTAAAACTTCCTAGATCTTTTAACTTCTATGGTAATTTATTTTGAAGTATTGCTGAACATTCTTCATTCAAATTTATTCTCTCATGCTCCTTCAGCTTTTTCTTATTTGTTAAGATTTCTTTGAGAAACTTGGCATACCTGGGCATTTGAGTAATATCATCTATAAAAGGAATATTAATATATAAATTCTTTAAAATTTTGAAAAAGTCAGAAAATTCTTTATCTGGATGCTGTATTTGTTTCTCTGGGAATGGTAGTGGCGGCACGTAAGGCTTCACATTTGGATCAGCAAACCATATACTTAGAGACCATCCATCTGCTGGTTGTATTGGTGAATGACGAATTTTAGTTGATGGTTCTTTATTTATAGTTGGTTCTTCAGTCTCATTCTTCTGATGTGGCTCTTCCAGCTTTGTACCACTTCTTAGGGTGATAGCATTGACTTGCTCCCTTGTATTTGTCTCCGTATTGCTTGGCAAGGATCCTTGAGGTCTCTCGGAGATTATCTTAGCCATTTGACATATTTGCATCTCCAAGTTTCGAATTGCTACTATTTGGTCCTGTCTAAGTTTGGCTTCTAAATTTTTTATAGTTGCTTCTTGGTTTTGCATAAATTTGACCATCAACTCTTCCATGTTGGACTTCTTTTCAGGTACTTAAAATCCTGGGAGTGGCTGTTGTGCTGCATTTTGATTACTCCCCGAGAAATTTGGATGCTGCCTCCACCCTTGATTGTATGTGTTGGAGTAGGGATTGTTTTGTTGCAGCCTGAAAAAATTTTCAATATAATTAGCTGTATCAGTTGTTTTAGCAAAAGAATTATCTATCTGGCAATTGCTCGTATCATGTCCTCCTCCACATAGGTCACAAGTAATGCTCTGAACATGCATAGCCGTTCCCTTTAAGTTGTTGACTTCGGCTCTAAGGGCTGTAATTTCAGCTAGTAAGGTTGGCATGCAATCTACTCCCTGCACAGCTGCTAGTCTTTTTGGCATCATACGTTCTGTCTGCCATTGATAGCTATTTGATGTCATCTCATCGATCAGATCGAAAGCTTCTTCCTCCATTTTTTGATTAATGGTTCCTCCTGCTGCTGCATCAATCATAGATCGATTAGTAGGAGATAAACCATTATAGAAAGTTTGTACCTGAAGCCATTCGGATAGTTGATGATGTGGACATCTTCTCAGCAGTTCCTTGAAATGCTCCCAAGCCTCATATAGTGTCTCCATGTCCATCTGCATAAAATAAGTGATATCATTGCGCATCTTAGCAGTCTTAGAAGGTGGAAAGTACTTGGCTAAGAATTTTTGTCCTAGGACATCCTAAGTTGTGATAGAACCTGCAGGAAGAGAATGAAGCCAACTCTTAGCTTTGTCTCGTAAAGAGAAAGAAAATAACCTTAATCTAATAGCATCATCCGACACCCCATTAATTTTAAAAGTATCACAAAGTTCAAAAAAATTAGAAATATGGGCATTCGGATCATCATGCACGTGTCCACTGAATTGGATAATTGATTGAATCATTTGGATTATCGTCGATTTTATTTCAAAGTTGTTTGCTCATATAGGCAGTCTCCTGATGCTCGAAGCTACATCGGCTATAGATGGTGTGATATAATCATTTAATGAAAGATGTACTGGTCGAATAGCTTCACGCTGTCCTTCGGTCGCCATATCCAATTCTAGATTGATGTCGTTAGTATCTTCAGCTGCCATGTTTCTCTCTTGTTGTAGTCTTCTAATGGTTCTTTCAATTTCTGGATCTAAAGGTAGTAAATTACTATATCCAGTACGTGTCATGCACTGAATTTTTTTTTATATAATAAAAATTAAAAATAAATTTCTAAAGTAAAGCAAGGATCAAAATTTTAATATTATTTTAGACACAATCCCCGACAACGGTGCCAAAAACTTGATGCATGCTAATTTATAGCTATGGCAAGTGCACCAGTCGATCAAGTAATAAAGTGAATGAGTAGAGTATCATCCCTAGAGGATTGGAAAATAAGTACTGAAAAGCTCTTTCCTATGCTTTATTTAGAAGATCGATTTATGAGAATAAAAAATTAAAGAAAATAAAAAAAATAATTAAAATTTTTTAATTAAATAGAGAGAGTGTAAATTATTAGGGTTTTAAACTCAAGAGCAATGGATTACTAAGGCAATCGGTTCACCAACTCAGTCAATACAATATTCAGATTTTTAGATTAATTTTATTTCATGTGACGGTAGAGTCTCCTAATTTATTCACTACCCTTTGGTCCAGGCATAGCAAAACTATTAATATTTATTAATTACTCTTTGGTTCAAGTGTAATTTAAATAAATATTAATGCATTAGGTTTTGTGAAACCCTCTAATTAAAATACGCTGCATCCAAAGTGCACTAAAATTCCTGCATGCATATGAATTCTAATTTGATTCATAATACAAGGTATATAATCAAGAAGCATTAATATAGATGTACTTCGTTCGTAACATCTATGTTCATCAGATCAATTAGAAGATGGTCAGTAATCTAAAAGCATTAAGATCAGATTTATATACTCCTCATGAATAAAATTTTAAATAATCACACTGAATATTGCATCAAAAGAGTGGCTACACCTTAGCCTTAGTAAAAAAAAATTTAGTTCATGATAACAAGTTCAAAAATAGCAAATAAAATAAAAAATATAGAAAAATTAGACTCTTTGATTGCTGAAATTGATTGTCTGCTGCTCTTGATGTGGAGAACTTGGCGAAGATGAAGAGGCTCCTTAATCGATGTCTTGATCATCGAAAGAAATCAAAAACCCTTTTTGATTTTCTTATAAATCATTCTTCTCTTTCTACCTCTCTCCTCTCTCTCTCTCTCTCTCTCTTTTTCTCCCTCTCTCTCTTTCTCCCCGTCTCTCTCTCTCTCTGATTATTTTTCATGACAACAATAGGTTTTTATAGATCAAGAGATTGATTTCCCCCCAAAATCCATCAAAAATTAGGTTTAAGACTCCTAAAACAACTCAAATTAAGATCTGGGTAATTCTGCCCATTAGATGTTGATCAAACGATCCAAAAACTACTCAAAAATCTCTTAAAATAATCCAGATCAAGTCGGATTTAATGCCAGCCATTGGATCAACCATTAGATCGAATCTGGACCGTCCAATCGCGTAGAAAGAAGGCTTCTGATCTATAGTTTAACTTCGGGATGAATCTCAGTCGTTGGATCTCGATCGGAAGCTACGGATGCCATCCATCAGCGCCTTCGCTTCGGTCGTCCGATCAAGTTTTAGTGAATACCGCCCGTTGGATCAGCCAAAATTCCCAAATTGCCCTCCATGGACCATGTGTGAGCCTAGTGTTGCATGGACCGCCACGTTCTTCAGCCAATCAGAGCACTTTTTCTGATGTGAAATGCCTGAAATACCCTTCGGTTGGTCCACCGTGTGCCGCGAAAAATGCTGACGTCATCCTGACGTCAGTGTTGCATCGGTAGTTTTTTTTTTTGAAATTCAATTCTGGGCTCGTTTGAAGTCCATTTTCTCTGAAATTTATTTCATCTGAACCAGAAAAATAAGATCTTCACATTGATGGTCTTCTTTCCTACATAAGATTAATAAAAGTATCAATTTCTAAAAAAATAGATTAATTTATTTTATAATTTAATACTTTTATTAGTATATTTTTATCACTTATCAGAGTCCCTTAGATTCCTCCTTAGATGGTGCCTAAGACCAGTCAAACTTGGTTCTTAGAAGGAGTCTATTTGGAATCCAAAAAGGAGATGGAGTCCTTGTCCAACAGAAACTCCTGGACGCCTCCAGCTTGGGCACATGCCAAGGGTGGCGTGCACCCTCCTTCTTGCCAGGTTCTGGTAGGGGAACAAACCCCCACCAATTTTTCAATAGGTGCGTGATACGTAGATAGAAGTCAAAGTATCAATGGTCAACATTTGATCAGTCAAAGATCAATATTTGACCAAAGTCAAAGGATGAGAAATAGTAGGTGACCAAAAATGGCAGGTATTGTCTTACAAAATAAGACAATCTTTTTTTGATCTAGACAAGCTCCAGTTAGACTAAGTGAAGGCCTCTAATCGAGCAGAAACCTCTTTGGCTCAGTCAGGACAACTATTTATGATAGTAAAAGAAGAACGTTAGGTTCAATCGAGTGCTAGCACGATTTTCTTGAACCTAATTGAATCTCATTCAGAACAATTGAACTGGATCGATTCAATTGATGATCACCAGATTCAAACCCTTATTTGTGTGATCTAGTTAGGTTCAGTTCTGTATGGTAATGGGATATGTCATGATCTCTATCATCGACATCATCGAAACTTCTTTCGATGGATCAGAACTCTTTTGATTCGAACAGCTAGAATGATCGATCATCTAAATCATTCTAATTGCTCCCAAAATCCACCAGTGACACCTAGCAGTATATGGTGGCAACCCATTAGAGCTGAATGCGAACCTCTTGGTGCAGCTACTTGTGTGATTAAGTTCTTCTATCTTGAGCCCTGATCAGATTAGGGTTAAGGTGAACTAATCAAACCCTAGTTTCTATCATATGATGTAATCATTCGATTCAAGTCCGATGTGAAAATCTAAATAGAAACTCTTTCTATTATTTCACTCTGCCATGGCCATGGGCTTCTGGACTTGATTCTCATGATCATCATAGGGCTGCTCCTCTACCACCGAGGTAGATAGATTCCATCTTGATGCAATCCAGTTCCTATAATGAACATGCTATAGCCAACATACACCTTAAGGTTCCGAATGGCTAGAAGATCGAGTAATGGTGTAGTCAAACTATAACACCCTCAAGGTGAACTGCCGATGCACCTCAGGTCAAAGAATCAGACACACTACTATAGCATCGAGTCAGTCATTGACGAGAAGGTAGACTTCCTAATGACTACTCGAGGTGGTCACGCTCAGTGCCCTCGTTCTCTAATGAGTACCTGTACTCTCGCTCTGGTGTCTCCATACCGTAGACTCAAGACTCATCTACTAAAAAAAAGTGATTGTACACCAACCTTCTGGATCAATCACCATCCTCATGATGATCCTATGGTCAGAAGCATTTTATGAGTTAATAATGATTATTTATGTCTTAAATTTTCAACTCTTAAAAATATGAATTATTATTATCATTAACTCAAAGGATGTATCACAGACACTAAATACACATATGTGATAGAGAATAATCCATTTTATTAATTATAGTCAAAATTATAATTTTACCCCTAAAAGTGTATTACAAGTGTCAGCCAATTCTGGCTTCTAGGGCACATATATCTAAGAATCTCCCACTTATCCTAAAGCCAATTGGCTACAAGTCTAAGTCCCATCTTCTCAAGGTGGACTTCAATCTTTTATTGTTCCAACGGCTTTGTAAGTGGGTCTGCCACATTATCTGCGGAATTGACTCTCTTGATCTCGACATAATCCTTCTTGAGGTAATCACGGATGAGGTGGCATCGCCGCTCAATGTGCTTGAATTTTTGGTGAGACCTCGGGTCCTTAATAAGGGCTATGGCGCCATTGTTGTCATAGTACAGAGGAATGGTATCTGATGGTATTACTCCAATTTCTGCAGCAAACTTCTTATACCAGAATGTTTCCTTCGTAGCCTCTGATGCAACGATATATTCTACTTCTATGGTGGAATCTACTATCACGATTTTCTTGAAACTCTTTCAGCTGACAGCACCAGCATTGCACACAAATAGACTCCCAGTTGACTTTTGATCATCTACATCGGACATAAAATCCGAGTCTGTGTATCCCTGGACTTGGAGTTCTCCATTACTAAAGACCAACATTATATCCTTAGTTCTTCTTAAATACTTAAGGATACATTTCACAGAAGTCCAGTGTTCTTCATCTGAATTTGATTGATATCTGCTTGTGATACTCACCGCATGGGCTATATCAGGTCGTGTACATAGCACGACATACATGAGGCTCCCTATTGTAGAAGCATAAGGGATCTTGCTCATGCGTTCTATTTCCTCAGGTGTGCTAGGGCACATCTTCTTGGAAAGATGAATACCATGTCTGAAGGATATTAATCTCCTCTTAGAGTTTTCCATACTAAACCTCTTTAGTACTTTCTCTATGTACATCTTCTATGAAAGTCCTAGCATCCTATTCGGTCTATCCCTATAGACCTTAATTCCTAGAATAAAGGATGCTTCACCTAGGTCTTTCATGGAGAATTCCTTGGACAACCATATTTTGACTATCGTCAACATGGGAATATCATTCCCAATAAGGAGGATGTCATCCACGTACAATACGAGGAAGACAACAGTGCTCCCACTGACCTTTTTGAAGACACACGATTTCTCTTCATTTTTGATGAAACCAAATATTTTGATCACATCATTGAAATGAGTGTTCCAGCTCCGAGATGCTTGCTTAAGTCCATATATGGACCTTTGCAGCTTGCAAACCTTATGATCAGTATCACTAGATGTGAAACCTAGCGACTATTCCATATAGATATCTTCCTCAAGATATCCATTTAAGAATGCCGTTTTTACATCCATTTGCCATATTTCATAATCAAAATAGGCTGCAATGGCAAGCAATGTGCGGATGGATTTTAGCATAGCCACTGGGAAAAGGTATCCTGATAGTCAATGCCTTCGCATTGACTATAACCTTTTGCCACTAGTCTAGCCTTGAATGTCTCCACATTTTCATCTGCACCAATCTTTCTCTTGAAGATCCATTTACACCCAATAGGTACTATACCTTCTGGTGGATCTACCAAGATCCAAACTTGGTTTGAGTGCATCGAGTCAATTTCTGACTGCATTGCCTCTAGCCATTTCTCAGAGTCAATATCTGATATCGTCTCATTATAGGTTTTGGGATCATCACCATGAGCACCATTACCTACGAGGAATATTTCCTCTACTTCCTCTGAAATAATACCTAAGTATCTTTCAGGGGGACAGAAAACTCTTTTCGATCTACGAGATGGAGGAGGTAGTGTTCTTATTGGCTCAACCTGATTTGGTTCCAGTTGGTTCTTAGCTCGTTGTACTTGTGAGACTTTCTCATCAAGTTTAATCTGCTTTCCAATGCCGCTATCTTGAATAAATTATTTTTTAAGAAAGATGGCATATCAACTCACAATCACATTGTGGTCTTCTAAAATATAGAAATAGTATCCTAATGACTCTTTAGGATATCCTATGAATCGAGCTCTAAAGGACCTAAACTCTAACTTATCCGCTTATTATCTTTTGACATGAGTCGGATAACCTCAAATTCTGAGATGACTCAGACTTAGTTTCTTACCGTGCCATATCTCATATGGTGTGGTAGGAACGGTTTTAGAGGGAACCCTATTCAGTAGATAAATTGAAGTTAACAATGAGTGTCCCCAAAGGAAATCAGGAAGGTCTGTGAAGCTTATCATGGATCGGACCATATCCAATAAGTCCGATTTCTCCATTCTGAAACTCCATTGAGTTGAGGTATTCCTGATGGAGTCCATTGAGAGACTATGCCATTTTTCTTGAGATAGTCTAGGAATTCTCAGCTAAGGTATTCATCTCCTCGATCTAATCGAAGAATCTTAATGGGTTTTTCAGTATTTTTTTCTACTTCATATCTGAATTCTTTGAACTTTTCAAAAGCTTCAGACTTGTGTCTCATAAGATACACATACCCATACCTAGATAGATCATCAGTAAAGATAATGAAGTAGACAAAATTGCCTCTAGCCAGCACATTAAATGGGCTGCACACATCAGTATGTACTAGGGCAAGGAGATCTATGGCCCTTTCCCTATGTCCTACAAAAGGAAGTTTAGTCATTTTGCCTTGAAGACAAGATTTATAAGTTGGATATGACTCGAAAGTCAACGAACTCAATAGTCCATTTTTCTCCAATTTGTTGATCCTATCTTCTGCTATATGACCTAATCTCAGGTGCTATAGATACCTATCGTCTGGACTATCCCTAGGTCGTTTGGCATTCACGTTTTGCTCGATAGTTAGAATAGGTACAACAATATATAGTTGATAAAGATCGTTAATAAGAAAATCATTTGCAATTTTATTTCTTTCATAAAGAATGTTACAATGATCCTTAAAGAAGGTAATCACATTACCTTCTAGTGCTAAGCATGAAATAGAAATTAAGTTCCTGCTAGCTATAGGCACATAATAATAGTCTTTCAAAACTAAGTCTATATCAGATGGTAATCAAAGAAGATATGTTCCCACGGTCACTGCAGCAACTCTTGCTCCATTTTCGATGCGTAGGATCATGTCTCCATCCCTCAGCCTCCTGCTATCCTCAAGATCCTGCATGAAAGTGCACAGATGAGCACTAGAACCAGAGTCAAGCCCCCTACTGGATGCAGAAGAAACCATAAGGTTAGACTCAATAACGAGCATACCTCCAAAAGGACCTTCCTTCTTGTTCTTCAGGGTGGCCAGGTAAGTAGTGCAGTTTCGCTTTCAGTGGCCGTCGTTGTTGCAATGAAAATACTTTCTTTTGACAGTGGCCTTCTTCTTCGACTCTGCCTTCTTCTTCTTTGCTCCTTCTACCTTCTACTTTTTCGCAGACTTTTTTTTCTTTTTAGAAGACTTTCTTTTGGAAGAAGTCCATTTTATAGCAAGAATTGAGCCTTTAGAACCTTTTATAGAAAGCTCAGCGGTGACCAGCATGTTCATTAATTCGGCCAAAGAATTTTGAAGTTTATGCATGTGGTAATTCATGATGAATTGCCCATATGCATCAGTCAAGGATTGCAGAATAACATCATTTTGCATATCCAAGTCTAACTTCACATCGAGCTTCTCAAGCTCTTTCAAGTCCTTGATCATCATCAGACAGTGATCTTGGACTGACTATCCATCATGCATCTTAGCCTTAAAAAGTCATTTTGTGACTTGATACTTGGCTGCGCGACTCTATTCACCAAACATCTTTTGTAGGTGAGCCAACATTTGGTGAGCAGTCCCAATATCTTCATGTTGGCGCTGGAGCTCATCAGACATCGAGCCCAACATATAATATCTGGCCTTATTATCTTCGTCTATCCATTTTTTCAGAGATGCTCTCTGTTCAGTGGATGGACGAACTGATAAGATGGGAGGGTCCTGGTCTAATACATGGGTTAACTTCTCGAAATCTAAAATAATTTTATAATTTTTGAGCCAATCTTTATAATTAGGTTCGGTCAGTCTATGTGTGTCCAGGATACGTGCTAATGGATTGGACGCAGACATTTTTCTATAGAGAGTCAAAGATTCTAGTTAGATACTATAATTATGACTTGACCAATTTACTTAGAGATTTTATTTTTAAATAAATTAGCTCCCACTATTTTCTTGGATCCCTACACTCTCTTTGTAGAGATGCGAAAATCTCCACGATTAATGATTTCTAGTGAGTGGTGTGGTCTCACCAACTGACTCATCACCTCATCTAACAGTTATTGGTGATGGGTTAGCTAATGAGTGAACAACTCTTCTTCAATGATTCTCTAATCATGGTGCACCCCACTTAATCTCTAATTCATGAATCTCACCATATCCGAAATATTGATCCACTCCTTAGTTAAGTTAGATCCACCATTTGCACAAACTGAATTTTTAATTGAGTCTCTCACCGTATCCAAAATATTGAGCCCAACTCATCCTCCAGCCCATAGCATCCAATGCCTAATAGACATGGTTGCATCTTTCCAGTGCAACTGAGCCACTATATCCAGTCGAGAACAATTAGTCCCGGGAAGGGCCCGCACATCTACAATGGTGGAAGACCTCAGACTTAATCTTTTCTTAGGGAGAATTGATTCAGGTTTCATTAAACTAAACTGGTCATAGTCATAACAATTATGACTAACCTAGTGGCATGGGTTAGCTTGGGTTATTAACCACCTCAAATTAGAACTAAGTCAACAGATATGGCCAGGTAAGTGAGATCGGTGGAAGGGATATGCCATTAACTCATATAAGAACGCATTCAGGTTAAGTAGCTCTTAATTAAAAATCAGTCGATCGTATGTGCCAAACTTATCTTAGACACCAAATTATTGAGTCAGAACCAATTGGGTTAGCCTACAATCCAGACTCTAACCTCTGAGCCTAATTAGGTCTTGCTTGATCATGACTCGATCTTGACCCAGACTTAATTCTATTAGGCTTGTCAATTTAAGCATTGTTGATCCCATCTAACCAACTCTTGATTCGATTTGATCAACCGCTTAGACTTAATTGAGCTACCCAAGTCCGAACCCAATATTATGAATATATCTTAGATCTAAAATTCTTAATTTTAGACCTAATTAATATTTTATAATCTTAATTTTTAATTAAGTAGCATTCATAAATAAAATATGCACAATAAATCCTAGGATTTCAGGATCTAGGATTTTGTAGAAAGTAAGTTTTGGATTTCTGATTAAGGACGAACGTGCAGTACCCCTACACGTCATAAAAACACCTCATCAGATGGGAGGAGAGGATCTTTAAACCCTTCTTCGTTCTTATGACCGAACGGCTAAGAGGAACGCCTTAATCAGGAACATGCAATACTACAAAATAGTTTTAGATCTATATCATATATCTCATATATAAATTAGATCTAATTATAGCATATTTTACATACATCTCATGTATCGAATCATGCATATTTTCAGATCTAAATTATCTCATAATAATCTAAAAAATTAGATTTAAATTGATCTTATCAAAATAAATTCTAATCTAGACAACTATGTAGAACTATTCTATAACTAGTCTAGACATGCATCAATCATATCTCACATGATCTTAAAATTAAATAATTTTTATTTACTATTTTTTAGATATTATTATAATAATTATAATATTAGAAAATAGTAAATAAATAGATTTAAAATATAATTTAATCAAATTAAATTGAAAACATGCAAGACTATTCTATAGAACTATTCTATTTTAGAACTAGTCATGCATATTTTCTAATCTTAGATCCAAATCATTTAATTTTAATTTTTTTGATTTTAGATCTGATCACATCTTATGTGACATCTAAAATCACTTATTTTTTAATTAGAATAAATTTAAAATTAGATCTAAATACTTTAGAACCTTGGCTCTGATACCAGTTGAAGAAAAATCCTGATTTCTCGGACCAGGTTCGTTCAGATTTGATCGGATCAAGAGATATATTTCAAAATTTTTTCTCTTTGATCTAAATTAGATCTACGATATTTTAGATTTGATCTTTATTATTCTAATAATTAACATAGAATCTTGATAAATTAAATCAAATTTAATTTACCTTGATGTAGGGTAATCCTATTACCCATTGATGATCCTGTAAGCAGCGGAAGGTTCTGGATCTAGCCACGCAAGTGCCTGGCCTCTACTGATATCCACTCAGGCTAGGATCTAGAGATCCTCTTCTTCTCTATCACATCTCCAAAAATCAAATCTGAATCTAATTTGGAGGATCTTCAAAATACCTTTCGAAGATCAGCAATTGTCCTTTGCAGCAGCGCAGCCTTCTAGCTTTCTTATCGCCTTTCTCTCATCTGGATTGCACCAACTAAGATCCCAAACTACTTTGGGCATGGAGAGAGGAGAGGGAGAAGATGGACTTGGCATGGAGGAGGAAGGAGAGAGGCAGCCTTGGGGCATGGAGAATTGTGTTGTCTCTTTGAGTTGGGCAGGGTCTTATTTATAGACTATGCGTGATCCAACTCCTCTTCTTCCCAACCAATCACAACCCTTTGTGAAATCAGATCTAAATCTGATTGGTGGGAATAGAGTCCCTTGGATTCCTCCTTAGATGGCGCCTAAGACCAGTCAAACTTGGTTCTTAGGAGGAGTCTAATTGGAATCCAAAAAGGAGATGGAGTCCCTATCCAATAGGGACTCCTGGGCACCTCCAGCTTGGGCACACGCCAAGGGTGGCATGCGCCCTCCTCCTTGCCAGGTTCTGGTAGGGGGACAAGCCCCCACCAGCTCTCCAATAGGTGCATGACATGTGGACAGAAGTCAAAGTGTCAATGGTCAATATTTGACCAGTCAAAGATCAACTTTTGACCAAAGTCAAAGGACGAGAAATGGCAGGTGACCAAAAATGGCAGGTATTATCTTACAAAATAAGACAATCTTTTTCTGACCTGGATAGGCTCTAGTCAGACCAAGTGAAGGCCTCTGATTGAGCACAAACTCCTTTGGCTCAGTCAGGATAACTATTTATGATAGTAAAAGAAGAACGTTAGGTTCAATCGAGTGCTAGCACGATTTTCTTGAACCTAATTGAATCTCATTCAGATCAATTGAACTGGATCAGTTCAATTGATGATCACCAGATTCAAACCCTTATTTGTGTGATCCAGTTAGGTTCAGTTCTATATGGTAATGGGATATGTCATGATCTCTATCATCGACATCATCGAAACTCCTTTCGATGGATCAGAACTCTTCTGATTCGAATAGCTAGAATGATCGATCATCTAAATCATTCTAATTGCTCCCAAAATCCACCAGTGACACCTAGCAGTATATGGTGGCAACCCATCAGAGCTGAATGCGAACCTCTTGGTGCAGCTACCTGTGTGATTAAGTTCTTCTATCTTGAGCTTCCGATCAGATTAGGGTTAAGGTGAACTCGTCAAACCCTAGTTTCTGTCATATGATGTAATCATTCGATTCAAGTCCGATGTGAAAACCTAAATAAAAACTCTTTCTATTATTTCACTCTGCCATGGCCATGGGCTTCTGGACTTGATTCTCATGATCATCATAGGGCTGCTCCTCTACCACCGAGGTAGATAGATTTCATCTTGATGCAATCCAGTTCCTACAATGAACATGCTATAGCCAACATACACCTCAAGGATTTCAAATGGCTAGGAGATCGAGTAATGGTGTAGTCAAACTATAACACCCTCAAGATGAACTGTCGATGCATCTCAGATCAAAGAATCAGACACACTACTATAGCATCGAGTCAGTCATTGACGAGAAGGTAGACTTCTTAATGACTACTTGAGGTGGTCACGCTCAGTGCCCTCATTCTCTAATGAGTATTTGTACTCTCGCTCCGATGTCTCCACACCGTAGACTCAAGACTCATCTACTAAAGAGAAGCGATTGTACACCAACCTTCCAGATCAATCACCATCTCGTGATGATCCTATGGTAGGGAGCATTTTATGAGTTAATAATGACTATTCATGTCTTAAATTTTTAACTCTTGAAAATATGAATTATCGTTACCATTAACTCAAAGGATGTATCACAGACACTAAATATACATATGTGATAGAGAATAACCCATTTTATTGATTATAATTAAAATTTTGATTTTGCCCCTAGAAGTGTATTACAAGTGTCAGCCAATTCTGGCTTCTAGGGCACATATATCTGACAGTAGAAGCTTACCAAAAATAAATTTTAAAAAAAATAAAATTTGTGATGCTTACCAACTTGAAAAATAAATTAGAAGTTCTTTCAAACCAAAAAAATCTTATTTCAAATTCTAAACCATTGGAATTGATTCATATAGATTTAGATGGACCTACTAGGACCACAAGACCAGGAGAAACAAGATATGGACTTATGATAGTTAATGATTTCTCTTAATTTACTTGAGTTCTATTTTTAGCTTGAAAAAATAAAGCATTTTCTATATTTTCAAAATTTTATTGAAAAGTTTGAAATGAAAAGAATTCAATTATTATTTGCATTAGAAGTGATTATGGAATTGAATTTAAAAATCAATAATTTGAAAGTTTTTGTAATGAAAAAGATATTGAATATAATTTTTCTATATCTTGGACATCTCAATAAAATAAGATGGTAGAAAGAAAAAATAAAATTTTAAAAGAAATGGCTCATACCATATTATATAAACTTGAACTTTCATTATACTTTTGGATGGAAGTGATTAACATAGTATGCTATATTTTGATCATACTTTGATCCAATCGATTTTAAAGAAAATTTCTTGTGAGCTTTGAAAAGAAAGAGAACATAATATTAGCTATTTTTATATTTTTGGTTGTCAATATTTTATTTTAAAAAATAAAAATAAAAAAATTAGGAAGTTTGGTGTCAAATCAAATGAAGGTATCTTTTTTGGGTACTTTTCATCTGGCAAGACTTATAGAACTTTCAATAAGAAACTTTAATTTTTAAAGAATCTATTCATATTATTTTTGATGAAACTAATGATATATCCTTGAGAAAAGAAGAGATATTATTGATGATGATGCTGGAACCTTAGACAAAAGAATGGAAGACTTTACTCTAAAAGAGACCCTGATATAAAATGATGAAGGAAATGATAAAGATTTAGAAGAAGAAGAGAAGAACCATGAGAATACTCAAGGACATGGTAAGAATCTACCTAAGAAATGGAGGTATACCTAAGGATACCCTAGAGATCTTCTCATTGGTAATCCATCACTAAGGGTTAGAACTTGATCTTTTTTGAGAAATGTTAATAATCATTTAGCATTTATATCTCAAATTGAATCCAAATCTTTTGAGAAAACTAAAAATGATCCTAATTGGATAAATGTAATGCAAGAAGAACTCAATTAATTTAAAAAAAATAAAATTGGGACATTGCTAAATGACTTGTTGATTATCCTATAATTGAAACTAAATAGATATATAGAAATAAATTAGATAAAAATTGTATAGTTGTAAGAAATAAACCTAGATTGTTAGCTAAAGGTTATAATCAAGAAGAAAGAATTAATTTTGATGAAATCTTTGCACTTGTAACTACACTAGAAGTCATTACATTTTTGCTTACTTTTGTACATTTCATGAATTTCAAACTCTACTAAATGGATAGTAAAAGTATATTTTTAAATAGATATATTGCTAAGGAGGTGTATGTTGAATAAGTTCTTAAATTTAAAAATCATGCTTTTCTAAATCATGTTTTCAAACAAAATAATGTGCTATATGATTTGAAGCAAGCATGCGTATATAGAATGCAAGATTAAATAAATTTTTGCTTGATAATGAAATTACTAGAGAAAATTTAGATAGTATTTTATTTTTAAAAAAATGATAATTTTTTAGTAGTATAAAATTATATGGATGACAATATTTTGGATGCTACTAATGAAACTCTTTATCAATAGCTTGCTAAGTTAATGTAGAAGAAGTTCGAGATGAGCATGATGGGAGAATTAAATTTTTTCTTTAAACTTTAAATCAAGTAAACCAAAGAGGAGATCTTCATCAACCAAAGCAAGTATATAAAAAAAATATTTAAAACATTTGGAATAGAGAATGCTAAGCCAATTGGCATCCCATGAGTTCCTCATGTAAGCTTGACAAAGATAAGGATGGTAAGAGTATCGATCTCAAGCTTTATCAAGATTTATTAGATCTTTACTTTATTTTATTACTAGTAGACCCAATATAATATATTGTATTTATATATGTACTAGATTTTAATCTAATCCTAAAGAATCATATTTATTTGCTGTTTAAAAAATTTTTAGATATTTATTTGGTATCTTTTAGTATTTGATTGTGGTACTCTAAGAATTCTTTTACTAATTTAATTGATTATTCTGATGCTGATTTTGCTGGTTATAAATTTAATAAAAAAAGCATAAGTAAAACTTGCCAATTCTTAAGAGTTAACTTAATCTCTTGATTTAGCAAAAAATAAAATTTGGTGGCATTATCAATAACTGAAGCTGAATATATTGCAATTAAAAGTTGTTGTGCTCAAATCTTACAACAACTAGAAGATTATGGTATTAAATTAAATAAAATCTCGATAAGATGTATTGATACAAGTGCAATAAATCTGACTAAAAACCTAATTCAGCATTCAAGAACTAAATACATTGAGATAATTAGATATCATTTAATAAAAGATCATATTCAAAATGATGATATAATGCTTGATTTTGTGAGCACCGATAGGCTATTAGCAAATAGTTTCATCAAATCCTTAAGTAAGAAAATGTTTAGTATGATTGGAAGAGAGTTGGGAGTGTGTGATCTCTTTGATTAAACAATCTCCTAACCCTTCTCTCTTTAAATTTTCTTAATTTGATCATTCTCTAATCCTTATTTGATTGATTCTTGATTGAATATTCCTTCCTTTTGGTACTAAAGGTCATCTCATAGCCTTAAGAGTCAACATTTCTTTTAAAAAAGTCAATTTTTCTGCTTCAAATTAAGCTCGATTTCTCGTGCTGAAGTTTGAGGTGATCCCTGCTTGAGTCAACTTGAGGGAAAATCATGAATCGACTCTTATGTCAGGACCTTTTGTTTAAAGCTGAGTTGTCCCTTTCCTATTCTCCCTTATCCATTCTTTATTTGCTCTAGCATCTCACAGTGAGTTTAATTTGAATCCTTTGACCTTTTTACTTGTTGTTTTCTTTTGATTCTTCCTAGTTTTGAGCTCCAATGGATCCAAAGAAGCAATTCACCTATCATTTGAAGCCAACACATGCCCTAGAGCTTGTGGAAAGAAGGACAACAGGGCAGAATGATGCCTCTACTCAGCATAAGCTCGAGTCGAGCCCACCTATCCTTCTCCTCAGCCCCCTCCTTCAATGGTCCCCTTAGTCACATGTGTCACTATTATAGAAAAGGACTACGGCAATGGTTAACAACCACTATCGTAGCCCCAAAAATCACTGTTCTAGGCTATGACAGTGGTTAATTAACTGCTATCACTGTGGTCATTGCCGTAGCTCTATGACAGCAGTTCTATGGCAGTGGTTATTATAACAATTATGCAAACCATTACCATAGACTACTTATGACAGTAATTTTTAGAACCGCTGCCATAGATGATCTATCGTAGTGATTTTATAACCATTGCCATAGGTTCTATGATAATAGTTTCATAATCGCTGCCATAGGTTACCTATGGTAGTGGTTATAAAATTGCTGCCATTGACCTATGGCAGCAGTTTTGTAACCACTACCATAGGTTATAACCGTGGTTGGCACGTAACCTACGATAGTGCTTGGCACACCTACCATTATGGTTTTACAACTATTACCGTAGCTTTTGAATAATAAAAAAAATAATTTTTTAAATTTTTATTTTTTTACTTGAGAAATATAGTTCAATATATAACATAAAAAATATTATAAATATAAAAATATTTTTGAAATGCTCAAATTTTATTGCTAAATAAAATTTATTATAATATTTTTAAAAAAAAGTACATCAAAAGTTTTCTAAATCTACATCATCATCATAATCGGAAGATAAAGCACGACTGGAGGAGCTAGAGCCAGAGCTGGAGAGGCTGGAACTGGAGGATCTGAAGCTGGAATGCTGGGTATCATATCCTCAAAGCCCATGAAGTCAGCTCCAAAATACATGCTGAGCCTCATCACCATGGTAGTCAGGATGTCCTGTAGCTGAGATGTGCGCTTCTCAGCCTGAGCAGCCCGCTTTGTAGCCTGATCTGCCTACGCCCTCGCTTGAGCTGCTTACGCCAATGCCTCCTCAAACTACTCCTGATTGACAACACCGAAAGCATGTGAAGGAATGCTCACCTCAGATCAGTAGCTCATCGGTATATGTCCGGGCATGCATCAGATCCTCTTAAAGTGCTCAAGCCCCAAGACCTAAGACAGATGGTCATAGGGGCTAGAGGTGTCCGGGCCCTCACTTACGAGTGTATCTAACTACTCTTATGATTATAAATTTAAATAAAATATTATAAAAAATATCATAATACTAATCATATTAATATATTTATTATTTATAAAAATTCTTTCGATTATGGCATTCATCGGCCCATCCTTCTTATCGTATGGTTGGATCGAAAGATCTCGCTACAGCTAGACATCACCCCATCTCACATTAGCTATAACAATGGATCAGTTTATTAGAAACATGAAAAAATACATCAATTTAATTTATCTAGTAAGATTTAAAGTTCATTACCTTTTTATGCATATGACTGGCCATAGATGCATGGCCGAGAGTATGCGTGTGCTCCTGGGCTGTCAGTTCTTCCAGTTCTGATAGGAGATAGCCTAACAAGTATTCAAATAAATAATAAATATTTAAAAATATTTAAATATAATTTTAAATATATTAAAAAATTTAAAAATTAAAAATTAAATCTTGAACTCCTAGCTCCTCCAATGTCTAATCATTCCCTCCCACTAACTCGAAGGACAGTCCGGTATCCAAGAACCAAGCTCCTCTGGAGTGTTCCGTCAGTGCTTAAGCCATCCTCTCTAGAGCTTGATCTTGTAGCCTTAGTACAACTCCCAATCTTCTTTAATCGGGCATCTCGAGCCCTCTCATGATCTAGAAATTTATACCTCCTTTGCACAAAATTATCAAAAGTCTATTATGAAATTATTCTAATCAAACATAATATAAACATATCAAACGCATAAATATAATTAAGATATATTTATCCATATCTCCTCCCACATTCAATCTCTGATACCAGCATCTATCAATTGCCAGTTTATGAGCAGTACCGGAATGATGTTGGACTGCCTCACAAGCACTTCGAAAAAGGAATGCATCTCTTGCACGGTCTTTCCTATTGGCCTCCCCCCAACATCATACTCCACCATCACCTGATGCTGGTGGTTCCAAATATGCGGCATGCATGTGAGGTCGTAAAATATCCTACTGGATGATACACCTATAATGAAAATATGTTATACAAATATATAATAATTATATAACTAAATAAATAAATAATATAATAAAAATGTATACTCACTGATCATGGGATGGTGCGACGTAGATGTCAGTGGAGACTCATCAGTAGGTGGAGCATGTGTTGGAAGATGTGGCTGACGGTGGACGCTCAGATGCTAGTGGAGGAGTAGATGTCGGTAGAGGAGTAGATGCCCATGGTCCTTGGGTAGCTGATGCGGAGGTGGATGGAATATGCTCCAACTGTGACTCAGATGCAGAGCTCCACGTAACCCATCGAGAGGTGGGGGTGAAAGCTAGATGAAATTTTGGTGCCAGCGTGACCTGCAATGTTAATGAACATTAACTAATATAACATGTTAAATAATAATATTAGTAGAGCATCAATAAATAGACTCTAATATTTATACTAGAATATTGAACTCATCATCTAGTGACATCTATAATATGGATGTTACCATCACTTCTGATAAATATATCTAGGATCTCGATAGTACTAGGTAAGTTTTATCCTAGAGGAGCATTTTGCATGCATGGTCCAATATTATCATAAACCTCGGTATCATCAAAGATATGCCTAGGCACCATCCTTACAACAATATTCCATTGAGGCTCCAAGGAATCATTAACATAGAAGACTTGACTAGCTTAGGAGGCAAGTATATATGATTTTTTAGTGCGAAGATAGTGTTGCATGTTGACGAGAGTAAAACTGCACTCATCAATCTTTGTCTCTGACTGTGATAAAGTGTCAAACCAATCATACTTCATTAATGCAATCTTGTCTTTAGAATAGTAGTCTAAGATAACTATCTTTTCTACCATCCCATAATAGTTTAAATCCTCCATATGGAACTGTGAATCCCTCGAGTTAACATAACATCCAGTGGTGGCCTTAAACATCACGCCACTATTTTATGTTGCCATGTTTATGAATCTGCTGTGAATATTAAATCTGTAGTCATTAATGATGAGCTGTTTATACTCACACACAGTATGATTAGGGCCCATTGAAAGAGCACGCACTTTAGAGCTCACATCATCGAGCAGTAATCTTCACATCTAATTAAGGAGATAATACCTAATTAGTAAACATGTTCAAATAAGTTGCACAAGGTAAGAATATATAATCGCTTACGTGATCTTTAAACCATTCAAAAAAATTTTTGCTGTGCATTTTCTCTTCCTCCCGCATACTTAGAGTGTCGTATTTTACTCTTATGATCTCCTTATGTTTGCTACATGCAAAAAAAAGATATAATTAGATATTTTTTTAATTATTATAAAATAAATAAGACTTAGTGACTTACCTTATGTATGGCTCAATGACATCATAGTTGAAGAGTACGTAGCGGTGCACCTTATCTTTTTTCTCAATGCTCAAATTAGTGAGGTGGTATGAAGTAAAAAATCCACCTGATTATAGAATGGACTCAAATGCAGGCTCAATTGGCTCATACTAATCATCCTAATTCTTCATTGGCCAGTTATGATGTGTCTCGAGCTTGTTTAAATACATGGTACAAAAATTTATATATTCTTGACTCAAATAATTTTCTGCTATGGATCCCTCTGGGCGATTCATATTTCTTACATAAGATTTTAGAGTTTGAATATTTTTCTCAGTAGGATACGTCCATTGGTAGAATACTGAGCCTCCAAGTGCAACTTTTCTTGCAAGGTGCATGGTGAGATGCATCATAATCATGAAAAATAATTATGAAAATATCTTCTTTAGATCATATAATATAGTCACCGTCCTTGTTTTCATTTTCTTCACAACTTTCTTAAGCAATCTCTTCACAGAAATATCTCTATTAAAGTTGCAAAGATGAATAACAGCCATTCTGATATTTTTTGATAACATGTGGTGAATAGCTATTAGGATCAATTCCTATATCAGCACATGATAATCATGAGTTTTAAATCCCCCAAGTTTGACATTCTTACTATTCACATGCTTTGATATATTGCTTGAGTATCCATTTGGGATCTTTACATTCTCCAACACATGAAGAAATGTGGACCATTCGGAGGCATTCATAACATAGCATGCATGAGAGTGATCTTTACTATTCACTATTTTCTTTCTACCAACTTCGGATGGAGTGATCTTCTAATACCCCATTCTTTCAAGTCAAATTAGAAATTCAAGTCATCCTTGGTTTTATTCTTGATATTCAAGATTGTTGCCAATAGGAGCTCAAACATGTTCTTTTCAATATGCATTATATCTAAGCAGTGGTGTAATAAGTTTGTCTCCCAATATGGTAAGTCAAAGAAGATGCTTTTTTTCCTCCAATTAAAATAGGTGTCATCTTCTTTAATTGATGCTTCTTCTTCTTACCATCAATTGGATTATCTTTTTCAAATTCAACACTGAGACCATCCAACTCTCTCAACACCTCACTTTCAGACATCTAGCTAGGCACCTCACCTTCTTCAATAGTGCTATCGAAGGAGTGTGCATCCCTTTTATATGGATAGTTTCGACAGAGAAAATATCGATGTCCCATAAAGCTAAAGCTCCTCCGATGTGTCAATCTTTTCGATTGCATATTTTTTTCACAAATCAGGCATACTAGCTCACCTTTCATGCTCCAACCCGATATTAGGGTATAACCTGAAAAGTCATTTATTGTCCATAGAAGTACCACACGCATGGAGAATGACTCATTTAGCAAGGCATCAAAAGTTGAAACATCTTGAATGCTCTATAATCATTTCAGCTCGACAATAAGAGGCTGCTAATAGATATCAATGTTATTACCTATCTTCATTGGTCCAGTGATGAGCACTATCAAGAAAGCAATGAATTTTTTCATACACATCCACGATGGGAGATTGTAAACATGAGTAAACACTAGCCATACACTATGAATGGTATTTATTTATATGCTTGAATGGATTAAAACCATCGCATGACAAGCCCAACCTCATATTATGTATCACTTGTATGAAATCGAGATGTATTTTATTAAACTTCTACCATGCCTCTCCATCGGTTGGATGCTTTAATGCATCATCTTTTGTTTGGTCCTCTTCATTTCATCTCATGTCCTTTGATATTCTTGCCGATATAACTAACTTTTATAGTTTCAAAATCAAAGAAAAGTGCCACATCAACTTTTGAGATACACGAGTCAATGTGCTATCTTTATTCTATTTTCATCTTGATACATCATACCTCGTGTACTCGTTTCAATTGACATCCCACTCTCAATAGAGCATGCAATCATTAGGACATGCGTGTATCTTGGGTAAGTAAAGCCTAACTATTTAATAATCTTTGATACCTCATAATTATTCTTTAGAATTTATGCATTGTCTGAAAGAATATCTTCCAAAAGCTCTAGTATGCAATTCACTCCATTATTACTGAACCTATTGGAGCATTTCGCATGATACAACTGGATTAAGAAGTCAAGCATCGCCATCTTTTCACATCCGAGATACAATGGAATATTAGCATCCTCTATCAATTTACGAATCTTCTTCACATCCTCACTATTTGTCATTCCACTAACCATAGGATCAGGTATGAACGTAGATGTACTATCATTATGGCCAACAAATGAAAAAATATCATGAACTAATTGTTCCACTCCCCCATCATGTTGATCACCTCCTTGCGGCCTACCCTCACCATGTTGATCCTAATAAATTTTATAACTGGATTTAAAGCCATAAATAGTGAGGTGATCATTTACATCTTGACAAGATAGCCATGGCCCATCCATAAATTTTTTACAAGGACATTGGATAAGTCTGTGGTTCCAAAATTTTTGTATAGCAAAATTAAGAAAATTTTAATGTTCAGCCTCATATTCTGACGAGAGCCTACTAAACTTCATCCATCTCTTATCCATTATAAAAATGGTGATGCTGCAATTAAATTATGCATGGAACTTACATTATATACTAGTATATTATAAATAAAAAATACATCATAAATAGAAATCGAAATAAATATTATGTGTGGAATCTATATTAAATATCATTTTTAGATATGTAATAAATACATTCAATCACCAACTAATAGATAAAGATAAGTCCTATTCCATTCAAAAATTGCATTAATTCTATAGGTTTATTACAGTAATCAAACAATATGTAATAGAATTCAAAAAAAATTTTGATAGTATTTTTTCTTAGTTCTCCTATATAGGAAGAACAAAAGAAAAACACTATCCAAAATTTAATTCAAAATCCTTAGCATACTGTTTGATTACTATAATTATCTATAGAATTATTTTTAATTCTTAAACTATCCAAATTGGACAATCAATTGATCATTGTACATAATCTTCCATCCATACAAAAATATATAAATATATGAATGTCGGAGATTATGTACACTAATCAATTGATAGGTCTATTGTTATGCAATGCAATAAACAAAAGCAACAAGATATAAACATTCAAGAAAATATTATGCAATAAATTTTAGAACATGAATTACATTCATAAATAATTAAGGAGTAACAAATAATTTCACTTTCTATTAGTGGTGGGGGTTCTCTTAACGGTCGACATGGTCCATGATCGTGGGCATGGCCCAGAATCCACCAACGGGAGTGAGGGTTCTCTTAGCGGTCAACACGGCTAAGAGATAGATAGACCTCTTCTTTCTTCCCTATTATTGCTCTCTTTAGTACTTCCTCTACTGCATTACGTGGGTTTATCGCACAAAAAATTTCTTATGGGAGTTTTTTGAACGACCCACCTCCAAAGCTGCCGATAAGGCCCAGAACCCAAATTTTCTTATCGACCGATACGATCCAAGGCTATCCATGAACATCGACACGACACGATCCAAGATTGTCGGCATGACCCATGGCCATCCACGACCGTCAATACGGCACGACCTAGGGCTATCCACAACTACTGACATGACAGGGCCCAAATTTGAACCCATCGATACAGTCCAGAACCAACCTGCAGGAGTTCTCTTATCCACCGACATGACCCATGACCGATGAATAATTATAATTTTTATAATAAATATTTATAATATTTATTATAAAAATTATAAATATTATTATAAATATAATAAATGATAAATAAATAATATCATAAAATTTAAAAAAAATATATCTATGGCTATGAAGAGGAGGTTACACAGAGAGCTCCGAGGATCACCGACAGCGATGCTAAAGGAAGACGATGGTGCTAGAGATAACCTACGAAATGAGAGAGATAATGAGAAAGAGAGAGAAGAGAGAGAAAGAGAAAGAGAAAAGAGGGAGAAAAAGAGGGAAGAGAGAGATAGAAAGAGAGAAGAGAGAGAAAAAGAAAGAGAGAGTAAGAAGGGGGTGGGTAGGCTGAGGAAAGAGAGGAGAGAAAGAGAGAGAAGGAAGGGTGGGTCAGGTAGGCCGAGGGAAGAAAGGAAGAAAGAAGAGAGAGAGAGAGAGCAGGGATGGGGGATCGGGCTGAGTGAAGAGAGGAGAGAAAGAGAGAGAGTAGCTAGGGAGGGGTCGAGGCTGGCAGCCAGGCCAGCCAGGGAAGAAGGGAGGGAAGAAGGGAGGGGTGGGGGAGGTGGTGGAGCCGACGGTAGGGCCAATCGGGAAAGAAGAAGGAGGGGGAGGTGGCGGGGCCGATGGCCATGTCGATCAAAAAAGAAGGGGCAAGGGCAGGAGGTGGCGGAGCCGGTGGCAGGATCGGTCAGGAAAGAAGGAGGAGGTGCGAGTGGAGGCGACGCTAACTTGGAAGCCAATAGGAGGCGGGGGAGGATGCGGCATCGACCAGAAAAGGAAATGAAGGGGTGGGGTCTCATCGACGATGGAGAGGAGGGAGAAAAAGAGAGAGAGAGAGCACTTGGAGGGAGATCAAATTTAGGATGGGTTGGAAAAAGAATACCTAATCCATAGCAGTGGTTAGAAAATTGCTGTCGTATACCTATAGCAGTGGTTCTCAGTAACCGCTGCCATAGGTTAGAAATTAATTTTTTTTATATATATATATTTTAAATATTATATAATTCTAAAATTTAATGTTCATCTTCATCATTCATTATCTATATAATTATCATTAGAGTATCATCACAGAAGGCCATCTCGATTCAATAGCCCTAATTTCATCGATCGATAAAATTCGATTTTGATGATCACGAACAACTGCATGATGATCTAATAGATCAAGATCATTGATGGGTTCAAAAATCATCAATGATAATCTTGATAATGTTTGTAGTATACTATCAATATTTTACTTCAATCGGATATCGTTATCATGGTTAATTTAGTACAGGATAATTTCGATCATTAAATGAGAAACGAGTGATCAAAGGACTAGACAACATTCAATTATGAGATAATTCTTTTAATAAATAATCTTGGCTACTACTTTAATTATTTTTATGGTGGTGATCATAAATTTAAACCATGGGTCTAAGAATGATTCAAAACTATATGTTGCTGGATATGTGCTCTTAAACTTCTTTGGTAATTATGCTTGTACTTTTATAAAATCTACTTAACGTGAATAGGTCATATAAAAATGATTTAGATTTTATGATTATCATCATATAAAATGATTAAAATTATAGCAAAGATCATTTAACTAAAAAATTTTCTGGTAACCGGATGTCATTTGGCCTTTTGATAACTCATTTCTCATTTGATGGTCGAAATCATTCTGTACTAAATTGATGATGATAATGATATTCGATTGAAGCAAAATTTTGATAGTATGCTATAAACATCATCTAGATCATTGTTGTAAATTTTTGGATCCATCGGTGGTCTTCATCTATTAAATGATTGCACCATTATTCTAATCGTCGAAATCAAATTTTATCGATCGATGAAGCTAGGGCTATCAGATCAATGCAATCTTTTATGATGATATTCTAATGATAATTATTTAGATAATAAATGATGAGGATGGACATTAAATTTTATAATTATATAATATTTAGAAAAAAATATGAAAAAAAGATATGACAGTGGTTACACGAAACCACTGTAATATGTGGGATCTATGGCAGCGGTTCAGCCAAACCACTACCATAAATTGGATCTATAGTAGTGATTTTGAATAACTGTTGCCACAAATCATGATATATAGTAGCGATTAAGCATAACCGCCATAATAGGTCCGACTCTATGGCAGTGGTTAATTAATCATTGCTATAGACTAGAGCTATGGCAACGGTTACTATAACCGCTACCATAGATTAGACCCATGGCAGTGATTTGGCTGAACTATTGCCATAGGTCGATCTATGGCAGTGGTTTGGCTGAACCACTGCCATAGGTCTCACCTATTGCAGTGGTTTCATGAAACCATTGCCATAGATTCTATGGTAGTGATTTTTGAAACTATTGCCATAATATGCATTGTCGTAGCCCCATTCTGTAGTAGTGTGTGATAACTATTGGGATAAAGACTGATTTTGGATTCTTCAAGTGAGTGCATTTCATGATAGGGCGGTGGATCAAGGAGCAAGGGTAGGAATTCTTGTTTAGTCTAGATGTTCCGACCTACCCCAACCTTGCCCGAGAGTTCTACAAAATCTATGATGAGGCACAAAGAGTGTTGAGTTGATAGTGAAGGGCATGCTTATAGTCTTCAGCGAGCAGAGATTGGCTTGCATCATTCAGATGCCCAGGTAGAAGATAGCCCCTAACATATTATTAGATAAAGAGGATGGACTTCGGTGTATCCTTGGAAGATAGTAGGTGGATGTTATAGAGGAGATCTTAGTGAACCAGCTATCCATCAAAATGTGACTCTACCACATCATTGACAGGATCTTCTTTCTGAAGATAGAAAGATTTGACTTTGAATTAGAGAGGGATGTGATGGCGATGTATCATGTGGTTCAGGGCATCCCCCTAAACCTTCCACATTGATAATGCAGCAATTGAGGGAGGCAAAGAGCAGAGCGAAGGCATGTCTATCCTATGGCAAAGCCTTAACTTTGGTGTTCAGGGAGTTTGGAGTTGTCCTAGAGGAAGAGACCTCTAGAGATCTTATGCACTTGGATATATACCTACAATGACCTATCCCTATATCATATAGGATATTGAAAGTTGGATGGAAGATAGGTACATATATAGAAACTCGAAGTAGGAGAGACAATGAGAGGGACCTAAGGGAGGATCCAGTAAACCTTAACATATATTCAAAACCAGATTCTCCACCACCAGCAATAGAGTCTCAATCACCACCTTTCAGCGGCACCACCTTTGACTACACCCCTAGTAACACCAGTAGGAGCACCATAATAGATTCAACCCCCTAAGTGAGACTGGATGATGATTAGTTGAGGAGGATCACCGAGATAGTATTGGCAAGTTTGAGGGATGATCAAGATTAGTCAGTGGCACCTCCAGTGGACTTGACAAAAATTACCTTAGTAGTTCAAAGAGAGGTATGAGGATTGAAGATAGAGTTGGCCAATCTAATGGATAGGATGGCAACTTTAGAGCACCGGGCCAGGCTAAAGGAGCATAGAGATCTTTCAGATCTAGCCTAGGAGGTTGCTAGGCTTAGAGAAAGGATTGAGATGGGAGTAGCCCAGATTCAGTCAAAGATCAGAGATCTAGGAGCAGCTCAAAGGTCAGGCATCTTCTCACTTTTGAGCTCCATGAGATGACTGGTGGAGTAATTGGAGAGTATTGTACCAGGAGCAGTGGCAACAATAGCCATTGGTGCTCGAGTTCAGGGATGGAATTCACTCACTAGGTCTTCTTCCTAGTAGAGTCAAGCAACCCAACATGCTCAACCCAACTAGCCTTTCCATTCCTCCCAGCCATCTCAGCCCAGTCAGCCCACGTCTAGACATCCCATTAGGACTTACACCAGATTTGATGTTGGGTTCCCACTCATGCACTTGGCCCCTCCAGTAGGACCAGGAGCAGGAGTGGTGGAGCTTCTTCATCTAAGGCTAACACTCCCTCTGTCATAGATTTGCCCTCAAATGAGGATTAGGTCTAATGTCTATTCTTGTCTTGTGATTGCTCACTGATATATCTAGTCTACTTTAGTTTACTTATATATGTCTACATTGTCTTTCCAATTTATAATGATTCAACTTTTAAAACATTAAGCAATGAGAGAATCTTTCCTCTTCATTTCCCTATTATTAGTTGGTAATTGGCTAAAGTGGCAAACCCAACCAAGAGTCTCATCTAAACTCCTAAACTTCAAGTCAAAAGGTGGGGTCTATATGTCAACAAGGGCGAGATAAAAGACTTTGATCATCAACTTTTATTTTATATAGAGATTTTTATTTTTTTGAATTTACTAGCAACTAAGCATATGCAATGCGCATTCATGAGAGGAGAGAAAAATTTATGATAGAGTCCAATCTTTTCAAGAGTCGAATAAAAATGTCTTTTTTGTCTGAAGTTCTATTAGAAAAGTCTTGATCGAATTGGGAAGGACAAGGAGAGGTAGCTGTTACAGGATCATGACACCTCAACCATGATTCTTGAAGCCCTATGCATCAGCCACCGACCTTATGGTCAAAAGCACAGACATCGGCCACCAATTGTATCCTCGACCCGCATGGCGAGCCACTGGTTTGCACCCTTCCGACCCTAGCTATAATCGCCACCCTTGGTAGGATGAGTAGTCTCCATCAAATCAAACCATTAAGAGAGATAGCTAACTGCACACTGTCTGTAGTCACATTAACGATCAAATCCTACGAAGCCACATCAAAATCATTAATAAAGTAGCTCCCACTACTAGACAAAGTGATACCTGCCACCAAGCTCTAAAAAATAAAAGTGGAACTCCCAGAATGACATGACCTGAAGAGAGTACAATCTCCCATCACTCTTCTCCTTTTTTAGCCCCAACTTTAGCCTATGAATAGGAAAATCAAAGGACGCCCCAAAGAGATATGAAACCCATTCCATCATGCACTCTTTCTTATTTATTCCATCGATTCCTGACTTGAGTGTCGGAGGGTACCCGCTGGAGCCAACTCTAGTGAGGGACTTGTTCTATAGGTCCGATTGCTGCCATCTTCATCGGGCTTCGCCCTACTCTAGTACTTCCAACTCGAGTCAGAAATTAGTGGCAATAGATCGGTATTAGAGGAAGGGCTTTATGGTAGCCTAATTAGAGAGAAAAGATGCCTTGACAGAACCACTCCATTGCCTCTCACTGGTAGGTCACTCGATGGAGCCAAGGCAGAACTCCCTAGCCATCTGCTGGCCATAGGCCCATGAAACCAATGCAGCTGCCCATGATGGTAGATCGTCAACAACTTAGCAATCTAGTTCGCTAGGTCCAGGCATTGGCTAGCACCGTCTAACACCTATAACAAGTGGTAGAGCAGCGACGATCCTCTCATCTCAATCTCATCTAGTACCAACTCAACACAGCCATCGTGACTAGTCCCCGAACATGGAGAACCCCTCCCATGCAAGGCACCAGTCGTCTCCCACCAATCGATGATCCCCATTATTGTGATACCACTTGCATTGGTACCACTTGTTGGAAAGATCTTTAATGTAGAATATGGATTTTTTGGGCCTAAAAGCACAACTTCGATGACAATGTCAATACCGCAATATAAAGAAAGAAGAGATACAAGAGAAAATATAATTAAAATATATGGATCAGCCGAAGATTTACCTCCACGAGGCATGCAAGCTTTACTATAAGAAAAAAAAAGTTACAAGAGGAGATCATACCCTCTCAACTCTCATACATCAATTTCTCTCTCTCAATAAGAAGCATAAAATAATCCCTCACAAAACTCTCTCTCTCATGTAAGGAAACCCTCTGCCACTATCCGATGCTCTGCTCTGCCACCTGACCCTTTGCTGATGCTTTGCCTATGCCTCTAATGCTCTGTTGGCTATCCTTGATCTATCATAGATCCACAAGCCACCAGGGTCTTTTTAATGGGTTCAATTAAGTCCTAGTAGGTGTTTAGACTCCTATTAAGACTCTAGAACCCTTCTTGGCCATCTGATCAAAATCGCAAGCCCTTGAGACCATCTAATCATGCATCCACATAAAAAACCATGTGAGAGACCCTATAGACCATGTGAAATGGCTGTGAACCACTAAGGGGTCCATGTGCGAGGCATGGACCACATCAAACCTAGCTAGTGCCCATGGACCGCTAAGAGGTCCACGCTCCTCCCTATGGACTGTGTGCGTGCTTGGGTACGGTGGATCATGTGGTCATGCTTGGGCTGCACCCATGCATTACTATAGAATGCACGTGCCTATGGGCCACGTACGCCTATAGGCCGTGCCCTCCTGCAGGCCAAACTTCTCTTTCATGCCCTTCATTGCTAGTATGGGTCAAATTCAATGCATTTTTTTAACAATCTCTATCTCGACTCAACATTCGACTTCCACCTAACTCTGAGAGCTTTAGGATGATCTCATCTCCATGCCCTGAGGCAAATATCTGGCCGCTCATAAATGGACAAATATAAGAGTTGAGCCAAGTCGCTCGATCCCATCTTCATCATATACTATGATTTATTTAACCTAAGACCTACTTGGGATAGCCTCATCTAGCAATAGAAACTTCACCCTGCAACATCACCTGTCATCCTTTCGGGTCTTCCATCTTATGCCTAATCTACCTACACCTAGAGCTCTACATCATGTTGAACTCCCATTGTTACTTGAAGCTCCACCTTATGTTGAGCTTCTTGCCAAGAGGTAGTGTCCTTCATATTTCTTTCTCTTCAAGACAATCCTATTGCCATGCATAATCTTCAAGATTCTATTATCAGCTCTCCATCTGTAGCAGTTTGAATCAAATCTACTCAGTAAAATCAAATTTTTCCTAAAATTGGGTATGTATCAGATCTCATCCAATTTTCTCACTACTCCATCTGTCTACAAACTGATAGTTTTAATGCTCTTTATCGCACAGCTCAATCCATCCGATAATTGAACAGTATCCTCACTACTCTCTAGGGAGTCAAATAGCTTCTTTCTATAACAATCATGATCGAACATGCAAAATATAAATCTACTACTAGAAAAAAGTACATATCTTATATGAGAACATAACCATATCATCGGTCTTATCCACGTCGCTATCTTGGACCATCACCATAGTAGCCTTCATTCGATCTCTAATTTATGGGCAATTTCATATTCGATGCCCCAACTCATCACATCAATGGCATTTGATCTCACTAAAATTTCTTGACTTGGACTTGGACTGCCCACCTTACGATCCTCTACTACTCATCTTTTGCTACTATCATTTCTAGTCACTACCATAGCCGATTCATCATCTAAACTAGAGGCTTGGTTCTTCTACTTAAGAATCTTATTTTGAAGAAATGTAGAAGTAACCTCATCCATCTTGATAGTGCTCTTTTTCATAAGAAGAGTAGCCACCAAAGACTTAAAAGAAGAGAAAAATGATGAAAGCAAGACCAACTCCCTAGTCTTCGATCTTCTCAACCTTTTCACCAATGTTGAGAAGATCGGTGAGAATCTTTTGAAAGTTGCTAAGATGCTCCTACAAGCTCTACCTCTCGCTCATCAGTAGTTGGTAAAACTACTTTTAAAGGAGGAGAGTATTGGTGAGTGACTTTGCTATGTACATCTCCTTAAGCTCCGACTGCATCACCATAAAGAAAGTCTTGCTAAATACATGGATCACCACATCATCCCCCAAGTATAAGTGGATCATGCTCATTGCCTACATCTGGAGCCATTTTCAATCCTTCATCTTCATGATAGTCATCTTTTTCTCGCACAGAAGAGCATCAATCAGCTCTTATTGGATGAGCACATCCTTCACTCTCGCTTGCCATAGGGAGAAATTACTCTTTCTATCATATCGATTGATCTCTATCTTAATTGAGCCTATCTTCTTCATCTTCTTCAATCTTGATCAACATCACCGTAATCCAAAAAATTTGGTACTCTAGTAATCTAGCTCTGATACCAATTATTGTGATACTACCTGCTCTGGTACTATTTGTTGGAAAGATTTCTCATGCGAAATATGAATCCTTCGAGCCTGAAAGTGCAACTCTGATGATGATATCAATACCGTAACAAAAATAAAAGAGATACAAGAAAGAACATAATCAAAATATATGGATCAGTCCAAGACTTACCTCCATGGGGCATCCAGGTTTCACTATGAGAAAGAGAAAATTACAAGAGAAGATCACACCCTCTCAACTCTCATACATCAATCCCTCTCTCTCAATAAAAACATAAAATAAACCCTCACAAAGCTCTCTCTCTCTCTCTCTTATAAGAAAATCCTTTGCCACTATTCGATGATCTGCTCTGACATCCGACCCTTTGTCAGTGCTCTACCTACATCTCTAATACTCTATCATCTATCCCTGATCTACCATAGCTCCACAAGCCACCAGGGCCTTTTTAAAGGCTTCAATCTAAGTCCCAATAGCTATTTAAACTCCTATAAAAACCCTAGAACCCTTCCTAGCTATTCGATCAAGACCGCAAGCCTCGGAGACCACCCAATCATGCATTTACATGAAAAACTGTGTGAGAGTCCTTGTGACCATATGAAATGCCTATGAGCTACTAAGGGTCCATGCGCGAGGCGTGGACTGCATCAGACCTATCTGGTATGCATGGACTGCTAAGAGGTCCATGCTCCTCCCCATGGACCGCGTGCACACTTGAGCATGGTGGACCATGCATGCACCGTGCGATCATGCCTGGGCCATACCCGTGTACCTCGGCCATGCCCGTGTGCTATTGCAAGCCATGCATGCCTATAGGCCATGCTCGCCTACTATTGGATTAGGTGATATCATGCATGTATTTTAAAAACTTTTTAATGGCAATAGAAATAAAAAGAGATTAAAATAATTTTAATCTAAAATATGCATTAGATCAAATCTACATACCACCTAGGATCTAACATATGAATATGAAACTACAAATCTAAAATCTAAAATAAAAGCATAAAGAAAATAGGAGATCTGATCTCCATATCTTTGCATGGGTCGATGACCATCATGATTGATGATCGTGGTATAGCTCCGAGGTTCCTCGATTAGCCATCCACATGTTTAGCCTTTATGGATATCCACTCGAGATCGATTTGGGATGTTCCTTTCGATCTTGATCCTTTATCTTCATGGTGGATCTACATGCGCTTGATTATCCTTGATCAACTCTTGATCAGCATCTCAATCAACCTTCTCCTCCTCGGTGTAGATCTGAATCAAATCTTCCTTTGGCATAGATCTACATCACCCAACTTTTTAGCATGTGAGGATGAAGACCAATACCCAACTCCTTGGGCATGGAAGATACGATGCCCGATGCCTGGGTGTGTGAACTAGGAATGCCCAACTCCTAGGGATGAGAAAGGAAGAGAGAAAGAGTGAGAGAGAGAAAGGGCATGGAGATGGAGTGCGTGATATAGATTGGTGTAAGGTCTCATTAAAGGGTAAAGAAAACTTATTTTCACATGTAAAAGGCTATACAAAAATCTAAGGTTTGATGGATTTTAATAGATTTAAGAGAAGTTATAGGACTTTAAGGCATTGACCATGTTGGAAATAGTGTCACAAAGCCAATCATCAGTCTGTTGATAATTGAGCTAATTAATATAATTATATATAAATTATTAATTAAGTAAAAATTATTCTAGCTTTTTTATCATAAGTCTTTCATCTTCTAATGAACTCCTGTCTGATGTAATGAAGTCCTTAGGACTATTTAGAATTGACAAAGAAGGATTTATCGTTTAGTTCTTAAAATAGTTTGCAATCAATGATACATTGTTATCAGGGATGATAATATTTATCGAGTATAGGTCATTGTATACTATATAGATTGGTTGTCCTTTTAACCAAGGAGTATGGAGATACTAGTATGGCATACAGGTGAGATGTAGGGGTATATCTGCACTGAACATGATCGACTCCAAACCTTTTCTACTATCAAAAATTACTCTGATGGAATATGGGTATAAGTATCCCTCCGATCTAGTGCTTATTGACTAATGAAATTATCATTTATAATATGATAATTTGGTTGTGTCTTTCTAATAATGGTCACGTTGGCTGACCAAAGTTGGGTCTGATCATTTGTTGGTCTAATGCATCAGATATGGTCATGTTAATGATTGGACCCAACTGGATCTTTTCAATAGTGGCCAAAGCCTACTTATTAGATTTTTAGGGCAAAATTAAAATTCCTAGAAGTTGTTTGGTGAAGAATTGGTTATGAACCTACCCATAGGTGCACACGAGTTGACCAACTAAAGTTGGGCTTGTGAGTAGTCTATGTGGATTTTAGTACCCACTAAGAAATTAGGAGTAATTCCTCGAATTGGAGGTAAAGGCTATCGATTCGAATAAAATGTTGAGAATAACATCTAGAATTCTTTCATATTAAGCTGACAGCGAGGTTCAGGATAATGAACGAAGTCCAACAAGCCCAAGAACATCTCAATCAAAGTTTGGATGAGAAAGATATGTGCGAAGAAAGCACTCGAAGCATCGTAGTGAAAGTCGAAGTGGGGCCCACGACTTGTAAGCCCACCGGAGGTGCTACCCAAGTGCATGGGCCCATGGGGGTTTGCCCAGGTGCACACTGGCATGCGGGCTAGCTAGTGCGTGGGCGCGGCCCAGTGGCCAGCGACCCTGGGCGCGGCACAGGCATGGGTGCACGGTCCAGCATGGGCGTGTGGCCCAGTGCGGGTGTGCAGCCTTGTGCAGGCATGCGGGCATGTGGCCCAATGCCATGCATAGCCTAAGCCCAGGCGCACATGCATGAGTAGCGGCTTGGGCCTAGGCGGCCTCATGATCGTGCGAGCATAGGGTTTTTTTTTCATGGTCTACAAGCTAGAGAGCATGGACCAGGCGTTTATCATGGCTTAAGGGATTCCTTCTCCGTGTTTTACTAGATTTTGGACTATATCCATGGCCTTTATAAGCAGCAGACCAAAAGCTAAAGGTGGCGGCAGTGGCTTAGTGATTTTGGAAAACCTGAAACGTGAAAGAGAGTAGAGAGAGAGGGTGCTAGCAATAGTAGGAGTAGAGGCTTCGAGCAGACAATTAGATGATGGACTGCGGTCATTTCAGGGGATCTTCAAGAGAGAGTTTGTTTAAGATAACTTCTTATTGAGAAGATTGTATACGTGAGTTGAGAGTGGATAATCTCCTCTTGTATCTCTTTTTTTTTCATAGTGAAGTTTTGCATGCTCCGTGGAGGCGAGCCTTTAGACTGATCCACGTACTTGATTATTCTTATTTTGGTTTCTTCTTTCTTTCTATCGCAATCTACTGGTACTAGATCCTTAACAAGTTGTATCAAAATGTGTTGATACCCCCAATAATCGGTATCAGAGCCCAGATGATACTGGAGCATAGATTGCAGTAGTGGTGATAGAGATTGAAGAACATGAAAAAGACAAGCTCAATCAAGATGGAGATCAATAGGTTTAATGCGAAGGACAATTTTTTCTTATGGCAAGCAAGGATAAAGAATGTCCTCATCCAATACGATTTGATTAATGCTCTCTTATACGATGAGATGCCAGCCACCACGGAGGTGAAGGATTGAAAGTAGATCCAAATGCAGACGGTAAGCACGATCCGCTTATACCTAGCGGATGATGTGGTGATACATGTACTTGGAGAGGCTTCCCCGATGGTGCTATAGTTGAAGCTCGAAAAGTTATACATGGCAAAGTCCCTCACCAACACTCTCTTTCTTTGGAGGCAGTTCTATCAACTATGGATGGATGAAGGTCAGAGCATGCAGGAGCATCTATCCAACTTTCAGAAGATCCTTACCAACCTTCTCAGCATTGGCAAAAAAGTTTAGGAGAAGACCAAGGTATTGATCTTGCTTGCATTGCTTTCTTCTTTATATGAGTCCTTGGTGGCTGCTCTTCTAGTGGGAAAAAGCACCATCAAGATGGACGAAGTTACTACGGTGATTCTCCAGAACGAGGTTCTCAGGAGGGAGAATCCAGCTTCAAGCTCAGATGGTGGTAGCTCAGCTTTAGCAATTTTTGAAGGAGTAAAAGGTAGTAGATAAAGTGGCAGAGGATTGCGAGAAAGATGATCCAGGTCCAAGATGAGGGACCAAAGCAAGATTAGATGCTATAGGTGCGACAAGTTAGGGCTTCGAGTCAAGGATTGCCCATAATTCAAAGATCGGACATATGCTACTATGGCGATAGCTAGTAGCGATATAGAAGATAGTGGCAACATTCCTCTGGTTACTGATGAGGTATCTACTTCTTTCTCTCAGTGAATTATGGATTCTACTTGTTCCAATCATGTATGTTGCAGAGAGAAGATATTTGACTCTCTAGAGACCAGTGAGGGCACTATGTTCCTACCAGATGGATCGAGCTGTGAGATTAAGGGTAGTAGGATGATCAACATGAAACTCCATGATAGAATAGTGAAGAAGTTGGATGAGATCCAATACATACCTAGCATTAAGAAGAATCTAATTTCACTAAGCAGACTGAATTCGATGGGCTTCAGATGAAAAGCTGATGGAGGAATCCTGAAGGTCATGTATGATAGTAGGGTGGTGCTAAGAGAAAGAAAGTATGGTGGACATTACCTCATATCAGAAAGCCCAGTGCGAGGTGGACCTCCAGGTGAAGATGGATCGGGCACGGGATGAGAGACTCGGAAGGACAACATGCGACATTGTAAGATAATGTTTCTATTATCGTAGAAAGCTACCTCGAGCAGATCTTAGGTTAGGCGAATCACAATAATTAATGGAGGAGGGATCGAGCAGCCTGGCTCGACTCCCATGTTTGTCCATCCATGATCAACAGGCAATTGCCTCAAGGCATGGGGGCGCTAGACAAGCTCTCAGATAGGTGAAGATCGAATATCGAGTTGAGGTGGAGATTGTTGAGAATAATGCCTTAAATTTTTCCACATTAAGCATACAACGAGGTTTAGGACAATGAACGAAGTCCAACAAGCCCAAGAATACCTCAATCAGAGTCTAGATGAGAAAGATACACACGAAGAAAGCACTCGAAGCATCGCAGTGGAAGCCAAAGTAGGGCCCATGGCTGGCAGGTCCACCAAAGGTGTGACCCAGGCGTGCGGGCCCATAGGGGCCGGCCCAGGCATGCACTAGTGCATGGGCCAGCTAGCGTGCGGGCATGACCCAATGGCCAGTGGCCTTGGGCGTGGCCCAAGCGCGGGCATGCTGTACAGCGTGGGTGCGTGGCCCAGCACGAGCATGGCCCAACGGGGGCGCGCAGCCCAGCTACATGCATGGCCCAGCATGGGTGAGGCCCAGGCCCAAGCGTGCACGCACGGTGGCAGCAGCCTGGGCCCAGGTGGCCTCATGATCGCACGAGCATAGGATTTTTTTTTTTGCGGTCTACATGCCAGAGAGCATGGATCGGGCATTTATCGCAGCTTACAGGATTGCTTCTCCATGTGTTACTGGGTTTTGGACTGTATCTGTGGCTTTTATAAGAAGCAGACTGAAAGCTAAAGGTAGCGGTGGTGGCTTAGTGATTTTGGAAAACCTAAAATATGAAAGAGAGCATAGAGAGAGGGCGCTATCAACAGTAGGAGCAGAGGCTTTGGGTAGACAGTTAGATGACAGATTGCGATCATTTCAGGGAGTCTTCAAGAGAAAGTTTGTTTTGGATAACTTCTTATTGAGAGGATTGTATACAGAAGTTGAGAGTGGGTAATCTCCTCTTATATCTCTTCCTTTTTTATAGTAAAGTTTTGCATATCCCGTGGAGACGAGCCTTTAGACTGATCCACGTAATTGATTATTCTTATTTTGATTTATTTTTTCTTTCTATCGTAATCTACTGGTACTAGACCTTAACAAGTGGTATCAAAGCGTGTTAATACCTCCAACACAAAATAGTGGGAGAACCTTTAGACTAAAGCCCAAGTCTTTAGAGTAAATAATTCATATACTAGTTAGGTCTATGATTTTCCTTTTGTGCAGAAATGGACACTATCCTGTCGCTCCGATCATTATTGGATAATGACAAACTCATGGGACCCAACTTCGATAGCTGGTATCGAAAGTTGAAGATTGTCCTAGAGCATGAACGGATCTTATATATATTGGCTGATCCAGTATCTAAGGAGCCAACCTCGAACGATATTGATGCGGTGAGAGATACTTACTAGAAGTGGTTCAATGACCGCACCACCATTCGGTGCATTATACTGGCGGTGATGAATGATGAGTTCAGCCATAGGTTTGAGAATGCCCAGCCTGAGGAGATGCTTCAAATATTGAATGACTCCTTTGGCACACCTAACGATGTTGAAAGGCATAAAACTAGCTGTGCCATTTTCAACGCTCGTGTGAGGGATGGGGCTGTTAGATATATGTGCCCTAGAAGCCAGAATTGGCTGACACTTGTAATACACTTCTAGGGGCAAAATTGTAATTTTGACTATAATTAATGAAATGGGTTATTTTCTATCACACCTGTGTATTTAGTGTCTGTGATACATCCTTTGAGTTAATGGTAATGATAATTCATATTTTCAAGAGTTGAAAATTTAAGACATGAATAATCATTATTAACTCATAAACAGCTCCCGACCATAGGATCATCACGAGGATGGTGATTGATCCGGAAGGTTGGTGTACGATCGCTTCTCTTTAGTAGATGAGTCTTGAGTCTACGGTGTGGAGACACCGGAGCGAGAGTACAGGTACTCGTTAGAGAATGAGGGCACTGAGCGTGACCACCTCGAGTAGTCATTAGGGAGTCTACCTTCTCGTCAATGACTGACTCGATGCTGCAGTAGTGTGTCTGGTTCTTTGACCTGAGATGCATCGGCAGTTCACCTTGAGGGTGTTATAGTTTGACTACACCATTACTCGGTCTCCTAGCCATATGGAACCCTGAGGTGTATGTTGGCTATAGCATGTTCATTGTAGGAACTGGATTGCATCAAGATGGAATCTATCTACCTCGGTGGTAGAGGAGTAGCCCTATGATGATCATGAGAATCAAGTCCAAAAATCCATGGCCATGGTAGAGTGAAATAATAGAAAGAGTTTCTATTTAGATTTTCACATTGGACTCGAATCGAATGATTACATCATATGACAGAGACTAGGGTTTGACGAGTTCACCTTAACCCTAATCTGATCGGGGCTCAAGATAGAAGAACTGAATCACACAGGTAGCTGCACCAAGAGGTTCACATTCAGCTCTGATGGGTTGCCACCATATACTGCTAGGTGTCACTGGTGGATTTTGGGAGCAATTAGAATGATTTAGATGATCGATCATTCTAGCTGTTCGAATCAGAAGAGTTCTGATCCATCGAAAGGAGTTTCGATGATGTCTATGATAGAGATCATGACATATCCCATTACCATACAGAACTGAACCTAACTGGGTCACACAAACAAGGGTTTGAATCTGGTGATCATCAATTGAACTGATCTAGTTCAATTGATCTGAATGAGATTCAATTAGGTTCAAGGAAATCGTGCTAGCACTCGATTGAACCTAACGTTCTTCTTTTACTATCACAAATAAGTTGTCCTGACTGAGCCAAAGGAGTTTGTGCTCAATCAGAGGCCTTCATATGGTCTGACTGGAGGTTGTCCAAGTCAGAATAGGTTGTCTTATTTGTAAGACATTACCTGCCATTTTTGGTCACCTGCCATTTCTTGTTCTTTGACTTTGGTCAAAAGTCTACCTTTGACTGGTCAAACATTGACCATTGACCCTTTGACTTTTGACCACATGTCATGCACCTATTGGAGAGCTGGTGGGGGCCTGTCCCCCTGCCAGAACCTGGCAAGGAGAAGGGCGCACGCCAAGGGTGGCGTGAGCCCAAGTAGGAGGCGCCTAGGAGTCCTTGTTGGACAAGGACTCCACCTCCCTTTTGGATTCCAATCAGAGTTCTACTAAGAATCCAGTTTGACTGGTCTTAGGCACCCTCTAAGGAGGAATCCAGGGGTCTCTATTCCAACCAATCAGATTTAGATCTGATTTCACAAAGGGTTGTGATTGGTTGAGAGGAAGAGGAGTTGGATCACAAGAGGTCTATAAATAAGACCCTGCGCCCAACCCTAATTAAAAGAAAGTGAAAGAGAGATTTCCCACGCCCCAAGGCTGCCTCTCCCCTCCTTCTCCATGCCATAGTCTCTTCTCCCCTTGCTCTCCACGTCCAAAAGTGTTTTGGATTTAGATTGGTGCGATTCAGATCAAGGAAAGGCGATCAAAAGCAAGAAGGCTGCGCTGCTGCAAAAGGACGACTGCAGATCTTCAAAAGAGTTTTGAAGATCCTCCAGATCAGATCCAGATCTGATTTTTGGAGGTGTGATAGAGAAGAAGAGGTTCTCCAGATCCAACCCGAGTGGATACCGGTAGAGGCCAGGCGCTTGCGTGGCTAAGATCCAGAACCTTCCGCTGCAATCAGGATCATCTACAGGGTAATAGGATTACCCAAATCAGGTAAATTAAATTTGATTTAATTTATCTTATTTTATTTTATTTATTAAAATAATAAGAATCAGATCTGAAACATATCAAGATCTGATTGAGATCAAGAGAAAATTTTTGAAATATATCTCTTGATCTAATCAGATCTGGACGAACCTGGATCGGAAAATCAGGATTTCCCTTCAACTGGTATCAGAGCCATGGTTCTAAATTGTTTAGATCTGATTTTAATTTTATTTTAATTAGAAAATAAAGTGATTTTAGATGTCACATGAGATGTGATCAGATCTGAAATCAGAAAAATTAAAATTAAATGATTTGGATCTAAGAACATGAAGATATGCATGACTAGTTCTAGAATAGAATAGTTCTATAGAATAGTTTTGCATGTCTTTGATTTAATATGATTAAATCATATTTTAGATCTTCTTATTTACTATTTTCTGATATTATAAGTGTTATAATAACATCTGATAAACAGCAAATAAAAATTATTTAATTTTAAATATCATATGAGATATGATAGATGCATGACTAGACTAGTTGTAGAATAGTTCTACATAATTGTCTAGATTAGAATTTATTTTGATTAGATCAAATTAAATCTAATTTTTCAGATTATTATGTGATAATTTAGATCTGAAAACATGCATGATTTGATACATGAGATGTATGCAAAATATGCCTTGATTAGATCTAAATTTGTATATGAAGATATATGATATAGATCTATAACTGTTTTGTAGATTTACATGTTCCTGATTAAGGCGTTCCTCTTGGCCGTCCGGTCATAAGAACGAAGAAGGGTTTAAAGGCCCTCTCTTCCCATTCGATGGGGTGTTCTTATGACGTGTAGGGGTGCTGCGTGTTCGTCCTTAATCAGAAACCCAAAACTTACTTTCTGCAAAACCCTAGATCCTGAAACCCTAGGATTTATTATGCATATTTTGTTTATGAACCCAACTTAATTAAGAATTAAGTTTATGGAATATCAATTAGGGTCTAAAATTGAGAATTTCAGATCTAAGACATATTCATAATACTGGGTTCGGGCTTGGGTAGCTCAATTAGGTCTAAGCGGTTGATCAAACCGAATCAAGAGTTGGTTAGATGGGATCAACAATGCTTAAATTGACCAGCCTAATAGGATTAAGTCTGGGTCAAGATCGAGTCACGATCAAGCAAGACCTAATTAGGCTCAGAGGTTAGAGTCTGGATTGTAGGCTAACCCAATTGGTTCTGACTCAACAATTTGGTGTCTAAGGTAAGTTTGGCACAGACGACCGACTGGTTTTTAATTGGAAGCTACTCGACCTGAATGCGTTCTTGTGCGAGTTAACGGCATATTCCTTCCACCGATCTCACTTACCTGGCCATATCTGTTGACACAGTTCTGATCTGAGGTGGTCAATAATCCGAGCTGACCCATGCCACTAGGTTAGTCATAATTGTTATGACTAAGCCAAGTCTAGTTTAATGAGACCTGAATCAATTCTCCCTAAGAAAAGATTAAGTCCGAGGTCTTCCACCATTGTAGACGTGCGGGCCCTTCCCGGGGTTGATTGTTCTCGGCTGGATACAGTGGCTCAGTTGCACCGAAAAGATGCAACCATGTCTATTAGGCATTGGATGCTATGGGCTGGAGGATGAGTTGGGCTCAATATTCCGGATACGGTGAGAGACCCAATTAGGAACCCAGTCTATGCAAATGGTGGGTCTGACTTAACTAAGGAGTGGATCAATATTCCGGATACGGTGAGATTCATGAATTAGAGACCAAGTTTGGGTGCACCATGATTAGAGAATCATTGAACAAGAGTTGTTCACTCATTGGCTAACCCATCACCAATAACTGTTAGGTGAGGTGATGAGTCAGTTGGTGAGACCGCACCACCCACTAGAAATCATCAATCGCGGAGATTTTCGCATCTCTACAAAGGGAGTGTAGGGATCCGAGAAAATAGTGGAAGCTAATTTGTTTAAAAATAAAATCCCTAAACAAATTGGTCAAGTCAAAATTATAGTATCTAACTAGAATCTTTGACTCTCTACAGGAAAATGTCTGCGTCAAACCCATTGGCACGTATCCTAGACACACATAGACTGACTGGACCCAATTATAAAGATTGGCTCAGGAACTACAAAATTGTTTTGGGTTCAGAGAAGTTAACACATGTTTTGGACCAGGACCCTCCCACCTTACCAGCTCGTCCATCCACTGAACAGAGAGCGTCTCTGGAAAAAAATGGATTGACGAAGATAATAAGGCCAGATACTTACATGTTGGGCTCGATGTCTGATGAGCTCCAGCGCCAACATGAAGATATCGGGACTGCTCGCCAAATGTTGGCTCACCTACAGGAGATGTTTGGTGAACAGAGTCGCGCAGCCAAATATCAAGTCACGAAATAACTTTTTAAGGCTAAGATGCGTGATGGGCAGTCAGTCCAAGATCACTGTCTGACAATGATCAAGGACATGGAAGAGCTTGAGAAGCTCGGTGTGAAGTTGGACTTGGATCTACAGAACGATATTATTCTGCAATCCTTGACTGATGCATATGGGCAATTCATCATGAATTACCACATGCATAAACTTCAAAATTCCTTGGCCGAGTTAATGAATATGCTGGTTACCGCTGAGCTTTCTATGAAAGGTTCTAAAGGCTCAGTTCTTGCTATGGAATGGACTTCTTCCAAAAGAAAGTCTTATGGAAAGAAAAAGAAGTCTGTGAAAAAGCAAAAGGTAGAAGGATCAAAGAAGAAGAAGGCAGAACCGAAGAAGAAGGTCGATGGCAAAGGAAAGTGTTTCCATTGCAACAGCGACGGCCATTGGAAGCGGAACTGCCCTACTTACCTGGCCACCCTGAAGAACAAGAAGGAAGGTCCTTCTGGAGGTATGCTCGTTATTGAGTCTAACCTTACGGTTTCTTCTGCATCCAGTTGGGTGCTTGACTCTGGTTCTAGTGCTCATCTGTGCACTTCTATGCAGGGTCTTGAGGATAGCAGGAGGCTGAGGGATGGAGACATGATCCTACGCATCGGTAATGGAGCAAGAGTTGCTGCAGTAGCCGTGGGAACATACCCTCTTCGATTACCATCTGGTTTAGACTTAGTTTTAAAAGACTGTTATTATGTGCCTGCAGCTAGCAGGAATTTGATTTCTGTTTCATGCTTAGCACAAGAAGGCTATGTGATTACCTTCTTTAAGGACCATTGTAACATTCTTTATGAAAGAAATAAAATTGCAAATGGTTTCCTTATTAATGATCTTTATCAGCTTGCATATTGATGTACCTGTTCTTAACTATCGAGCAAAATGTGAATGCCAAACGACCTAGGGATAGTCCAAACGACAGATATCTATGGCACCTGAGATTAGGTCATATAGCAGAAGATAGGATCAACAAATTGGAGAAAAATGGGCTATTGAGTCCATTGACTTTCGAGTCATATCCAACTTGTGAATCTTGTCTTCAAGGCAAAATGACTAAACTCCCTTTTGTTGGACATGGGGAGAGGGCCACAGATCTCCTTGCCCTAGTACATACTGATGTGTGCGGCCCATTCGATGTGCCGGCTAGAGGCAATTTTGTCTACTTCATTACCTTTACCGATGATCTGTCTAGGTATGGGTATGTGTATCTTATGAGACATAAGTCTGAAGCTTTTGAAAAGTTCAAAGAATTCAGACATGAAGTAGAAAAACAAACTGGAAAACCCATTAAGGTTCTTCGATCAGATCGAGGAGGTGAATACCTTAGCCGGGAATTCCTAGACTATCTAAAGAAAAATGGCATAGTCTCTCAATGGACTCCACCAGGAACACCTCAACTCAACGGAGTTTCAGAACGGAGAAATCGGACTCTATTGGATATGGTTCGATCCATGATGAGCTTCACAGACCTCCCTGATTTTCTTTTGGGGACATTCATTATTAACTTCAATTTATCTACTGAATAGGGTTCCCTCTAAAACCGTTCCTACCACACCGTATGAGATATGGCACGGTAAGAAACCAAGTCTGAGTCATCTCAGAATTTGGGGTTGTCCGGCTCATGTCAAAAGACAACAAGCGGACAAGTTAGAGTTTAGGTCCTTCAGAGCTCGATTCATAGGATATCCTAAAGAGTCATTAGGATACTATTTCTACATTCCAGAAGACCACAATGTGATTGTGAGTCGACATGCCATCTTTCTTGAAAAATAGTTTATTCAAGATAGCGGCATTGGAAAGCAGATTAAGCTTGATGAGAAAGTCTCACAAGTAAAGAGCTAAGGACCAATTGGAACCAAATCAGGTTGAGCCAATAAGAACACTACCTCCTCCACCTCGTAGATCGGAAAGAGTTTCCCGTCCCCCTGAAAGATACTTAGGTATTATTTCAGAGGAAGTAGAGGAAATGTTCCTCGTAGGTAATGGTGCTCATGGTGATGATCCCAAAACCTACAACGAGGCGATATCAGATATCGACTCCGAGAAATGGCTTGAGGCAATGCAAGTCAGAAATTGACTCGATGCACTCAAACCAAGTCTGGACCTTGGTAGATCCACCAGAAGGTATAGTACCTATTGGGTGTAAATGGATCTTCAAGAGAAAGATTGGTGCAGATGGGAATGTGGAGACATTCAAGGCTAGACTAGTGGCAAAAGGTTATAGTCAACGCGAAGGCATTGACTATCAGGATACCTTTTCCTCCAGTAGGCTATGCTAAAATCCATCCGCACATTGCTTGCCGTTGCAGCCTATTTCGATTATGAAATATGGCAAATGGACGTGAAAACGGCATTCCTAAATGGATATCTTGAGGAAGATATCTATATGGAACAGCCGCTAGGTTTCACATCCAGTGATACTGATCACAAGGTTTGCAAGCTGCAAAGGTCCATATATGGACTTAAGCAAGCATCTCGGAGCTGGAACACTCGTTTCAATGATGTGATCAAAAAGTTTGGTTTCATCAAAAATGAAGAGGAACCATGTGTTTTCAAAAGGGTCAGTGGGAGCGCTGTTGTCTTCCTCGTATTGTACGTGGATGACATCCTCCTTATTGGGAATGATATTCCCATGTTGACATCAGTCAAGATGTGGTTGTCCAAGGAATTCTCCATGAAAGACCTAGGTGAAGCATCCTTTATTCTAGGAATTAAGGTCTATAGGGATAGACCGAATAGGATGCTAGGACTTTCACAGAAGATGTACATAGAGGAAGTACTAAAGAGGTTTAGTATGGAAAACTCTAAGAGGGGATTAATACCCTTCAGACATGGTATTCATCTTTCCAAGAAGATGTGCCCCAGCACACCTGAGGAAATAGAACGCATGAGCAAGATCCCTTATGCTTCTGCAATAGGGAGCCTCATGTATGCCATGCTATGTACACGACCTGATATAGCCCATGCTGTGAGTGTCACAAGCAGATATCAGTCAAATCCAGGTGAAGAACACTGGACTTCTGTGAAATGTATCCTTAAGTACTTGAGAAGAACTAAGGATATGATGTTGGTCTTTGGTAACGGAGAACTCCAAGTCCAGGGATACACAGACTCGGACTTCATGTCCGATATAGATGATCGAAAGTCGACATCTGGAGTCTGTTTGTGTGCAATGGTGGTGCTGTCAGCTGAAAGAGTTCCAAGCAAATGGTGATACCATCTCATCCGCGATTACCTCGAGAAAGGTTACGTCGAGGTCAAGAGAGTCAACTCCACAGATAATGTGGCAGACCCACTTACAAAGCCGTTGGGCCAGCAGAAGATCGAAGCCCACCTTGAGAAGATGGGACTTAGACTTGTAGCCAATTGGCTTTAGGACAAGTGGGAGATTGTTAGATATATGTGCCCTAGAAGCCAGAATTGGCTGACACTTGTAATACACTTCTAGGGGCAAAATTATAATTTTGACTATAATCAATAAAATGGGTTATTTTCTATCACATATGTGTATTTAGTGTCTGTGATACATCCTTTGAGTTAATGGTAATGATAATTCATATTTTCAAGAGTTGAAAATTTAAGACATGAATAATCATTATTAACTCATAAAATGCTCCCGACCATAGGATCATCACGAGGATGGTGATTGATCCGGAAGGTTGGTGTACAATCGCTTCTCTTTAGTAGATGAGTCTTGAGTCTACGGTGTGGAGACACCGGAGCGAGAGTACAGGTACTCGTTAGAGAACGAGGGCACTGAGCGTGACCACCTCGAGTAGTCATTAGGAAGTCTACCTTCTCGTCAATGACTGACTCGATGCTGCAGTAGTGTGTCTGGTTCTTTGACCTGAGATGCATCGGCAGTTCACCTTGAGGGTGTTATAGTTTGACTACACCATTACTCGGTCTCCTAGCCATATGGAACCCTGAGGTGTATGTTGGCTATAGCATGTTCATTGTAGGAACTGGATTGCATCAAGATGGAATCTATCTACCTCGGTGGTAGAGGAGCAGCCCTATGATGAATCATGAGAATCAAGTCCAGAAGCCCATGGCCATGGCAGAGTGAAATAATAGAAAGAGTTTCTATTTAGATTTTCACATTGGACTCGAATCGAATGATTACATCATATGACAGAGACTAGGGTTTGACGAGTTCACCTTAACCCTAATCTGATCGGGGCTCAAGATAGAAGAACTTAATCACACAGGTAGCTGCACCAAGAGGTTCGCATTCAGCTCTGATGGGTTGCCACCATATACTGCTAGGTGTCACTGGTGGATTTTGGGAGCAATTAGAATGATTTAGATGATCGATCATTCTAGCTGTTCGAATCAGAAGAGTTCTGATCCATCGAAAGGAGTTTCGATGATGTCGATGATAGAGATCATGACATATCCCATTACCATACAGAACTGAACCTAACTGGGTCACACAAACAAGGGTTTGAATCTGGTGATCATCAATTGAACTGATCTAGTTCAATTGATCTGAATGAGATTCAATTAGGTTCAAGGAAATCGTGCTAGCACTCGATTGAACCTAACGTTCTTCTTTTACTATCATAAATAAGTTGTCCTGACTGAGCCAAAGGAGTTTGTGCTCAATCAGAGGCCTTCATATGGTCTGACTGGAGGTTGTCCAAGTCAGAAAAGGTTGTCTTATTTTGTAAGACATTACCTGCCATTTTTGGTCACCTGCCATTTCTTGTTCTTTGACTTTGGTCAAAAGTCTACCTTTGACTGGTCAAACGTTGACCATTGACACTTTGACTTTTGACCACATGTCATGCACCTATTGGAGAGCTGGTGGGGGCCTGTCCCCCTGCCAGAACCTGGCAAGGAGAAGGGCGCACGCCAAGGGTGGCGTGAGCCCAAGTAGGAGGCGCCTAGGAGTCCTTGTTGGACAAGGACTCCACTCCCTTTTGGATTCCAATCAGAGTTCTACTAAGAATCCAGTTTGACTGGTCTTAGGCGCCCTCTAAGGAGGAATCCAGGGGTCTCTATTCCAACCAATCAGATTTAGATCTGATTTCACAAAGGGTTGTGATTGGTTGAGGAGGAAGAGGAGTTGGATCACAAGAGGTCTATAAATAAGACCCTGCGCCCAACCCAATTAAAAGAAGTGAAAGAGAGATTTCCCATGCCCCAAGGCTGCCTCTCCCCTCCTTCTCCATGCCATAGTCTCTTCTCCCCTTGCTCTCCACGTCCAAAAGTGTTTTGGATTTAGGTTGGTGCGATTCAGATCAAGGAAAGGCGATCAAAAGCAAGAAGGCTGCGCTGCTGCAAAAGGACGACTGCAGATCTTCAAAAGAGTTTTGAAGATCCTCCAGATCAGATCCAGATCTGATTTTTGGAGGTGTGATAGAGAAGAAGAGGATCTCTAGATCCAACCTGAGTGGATACCGGTAGAGGCCAGGCGCTTGCGTGGCTAAGATCCAGAACCTTCCGCTGCAATCAGGATCATCTACAGGGTAATAGGATTACCCAAATCAGGTAAATTAAATTTGATTTAATTTATCTTGTTTTATTTTATTTATTAAAATAATAAGAATCAGATCTAAAACATATCAAGATCTGATTGAGATCAAGAGAAAATTTTTGAAATATATCTCTTGATCTAATCAGATCTGGACGAACCTGGACCGGGAAATCAGGATTTCCCTTCAGGGGCGTCAGTCATTGATTATGTATTATACATGATCAAGTTGATTGAACACCTGAGTAAGCTGGATTTTCTCCTGCATAAGCAGCTCAAGAAGGATGCAATCCTGAATTCGTTGCCCAAGTTCTTCTTCCCATTTCTTACTTATTTTAGAATGATAATGCCTATAGTAAACTACCATGGGTTATTAGGGTTGCTGCAGAACTTTGAAAAGGATCATCAGCTCCAAAAGGAGTCGATAAATATTGTGGGAGGCTCTTCTTCTGATCGATCCTTTAATAAAGGAAAGAAGAATAAGAAGAGAAAGGGCAAGAAGGTGCAGCCGTATGCTGGGACATCTGCACAAGGTTAGACCAAGAAGCGTAAGCCCGATCAGAGCCAGGCGAAGTGCTTCTTTTGCAAGAAGCAAGGGCATTGGAAGAGGAACTGTCCTCAATACATTGCCACCCTAGATCCAAACAGGCCAAGAAAGAAGCAAGTAGTTGCTGGGCAAGGTAATTATATGATAACACCTTACAACTTCTCATTTTATGATACTACTGCCTGGGTATTAGACACTAGAAGTCCTTATCATATTTGTAATTCGATGCAGGATTTTCAGGTTAGTAGGAGATTTGGTGAATGCGAGAGATTCCTAAATGTTGGAGATAGAAGATAAGTTTCAGTTCTAGTTTTAGGAGTCATAAATCTTGTAATCAATTCTCATAGAGTTATTCTTACTGATTGTCACTTTTGTCCAAGTTTTTTATTGAATATAATTTCTATAGGCATTTTGGCTAAGAATAGTTATCAGTTTTTAATAAAAGCAATTTTTTATGATATCATTTTGAATGATATTATAGTTTATGTTGGATAATTAAATAATAAAATTTATCTATTATCATAGCCTGTTAATGTAGTCCAAACCTTTGGTAAACATTCTAGAATAGATGATGTGTCAGATGTCTACCTTTGGCATTATAGGCTTGGTCACACCAATAAGAATAGAATAAACAGGTTGGCTCAAGAAGAAAATTTTGAGGTTAGTGATTATAAATTACTATCGATTTGTGAGTTCTATCTTCTTAGAAAGATATCCAAGTCATCTTTTATTGGAAAGGGTGAATGTGCTAGTGAACTCTTGGATCTAGTACATACTGATGTATGTGGATCCATTAGTACAAGCGCTAGAGGTGGATATTTCTACTTCATAACCTTCATAGATGATCTATTGAGATATGGATATGTCTATTTAATGAAGTATAAGTCAGAGTCGTTTGAAATGTTCAAACTATTACATAATGAGGTAGAAAAGCAAATTGGAAAGAGTATTAAAACTCTTCGATCTGACAGAGAGGGTGAGTATCTTTTTAGTGAATTTCTGACATATCTAGGGAAGAATGGAATTCTCTCCTAATGGACTTTTCCTGAAACACCATAGCATAATGGTGTATTCGAAAGGAGAAATCAGACCCCATTGGACATGGTTCGATTTATGATGGGGTTTGCTGGTCTATCGATTTTCCTCTGGGGATATGCGCTCAAGTTAGCTTGTTTTATTCTAAATAGGGTTTCGAGTAAGTCTATTTCTAAAATGGCATATGAGATGTGGATAGGACATAAGCCAATACTCTCGCATCTTAGGATTTGGGGGTGTTCGACTTATGTCAAACGTTTAGTAACGGACAAGCTCGGACCTAGCTCTGATAAGTGTAGCTTTAACGAATATCCAAAAGAGATCAAAGGATATTACTTCTACCTAGCTGATGAACATAAGGTGTTTGTCAACCTTAAGATAGTCTTTTTAAAAAAAAAGTTCCTTGGTGAAGGGACTAATGCCTCAAAGGTCGAACTTGAGGAAGTTCGACAGGTGGAAGAACCAACACAAGTAGCTGAACCTAAACTAGATTTGATTCGATTAAACCCAGAGCCTACTGAACCTACACCCTTAAGGTGATCTGGTAGAGTATCATATCAGTCAGATAGATACTATAGTTTCTTGGTCTAGGATGGAGATCTTGTTTAAACGATGAGAACGATGAGGATCTGATCACCTACATGGATGCAATGCAGAGATTCGACTCTAAAAAATGATTTGAGGCCACGAGATCTGAAATGAAGTCCATGAAGGTCAATGATATATGGATATTAGTTGATCCATCTGAAGGGATAAAATTCATAGGATGTAAGTGGGTCTTCAAAAGAAATAAAGGCATAGATGGAAAGGTGGAGACCTATAAAGCCTATTTGGTTGCCGAGGGATATCATCAATATTATGGTATTGACTAGATGAGATATTTTTTTCTATAATAATGCTCAAGTCCATTTGGATCATGCTTGTGATAGTTGCGCATCTGGACTATAAAATCTGGTAGATGGATGTGAAAATAGCTTTCATAAATGGAGAGTTGGATGAAGAGGTGTATATGATACAACCTGAAGGTTTCACATTCATAGATGAGTCTAAGGTGTGTAAGCTTTAAAGATCCATTTATGGACTAAAGCAGGCATCTCGAAGTTGAAACATATGTTTTGATAGGATGATCAAGATGTATGACTTTGTTAAAGAACGAAGAAGAGCCCTGCATATATAAGTAGGCTAATGGTCCAACAGTTGTATTCCTCATTCTATATATAGATGACATTCTCTTAATTGGGAATGATGTTCCTGCATTATAAGGAATAAAGATCTGGCTGTCGTCATAGTTCTCCATAAAGAATCTAGGAGAAGCTTCCTACATCTTAGGGATGAAGATTTATAGAGATAGATCTAAAAGATTGCTTAGATTATCCCAGTCCATGTACATAGACACTGTGCTGAATAGATTCAATATGGAGAATTTCAAGAAGGACTATCTACCGATAGATCGTGGAATTTATCACTCGAAGAGGGATTGTCCGACAACACCTCAAGAAAGAGAGCGTATGAATAAAATTCTATATTCTTCGGTAGTGGGTTCTATTATGTATGCCATGACATATATGCGATCAGATATGACATACTCACTAGGGATAGTGAGTAGATACCAATCTGATCCAAGAGAGAACCACTGGAAGGTTGTTAAAATTATCCTAAAGTATTTGAGAAATACTAAGGATCAGTGGCTTTTTTATAGTGAATTAGACTTGAAACTTGTAGGGTTTATAGACTCTAGTTTTCAGTCTGATTATGATGATAGCAAAAGCATGTCGGGGTATGTGTTTACCTTTAATGGTGGTGCTATCTACTGAAAAAGTTTCAAGCAACATACTATGGCTGATTCAGTGTGTGAGGCAGAGTATATTGCTGCATCAAATGCTATCAAAAAAATGATGTGGCTGAAAAAGTTCATCATCGAGCTCGGAGTAGCACCCTTCCTAGTGTGTGCCCTAGAAGCCAGAATTGGTTGACACTTGTTATATACTTCTAAGGGCAAAATTATAATTTTGACTATAAATAATAAAATAGATTATTTTCTATCATAATGTGTATTTAGTATTTGTGATACATTCCTTGAGTTAATGGTAATGATAATTCTTATTTTCAAGAGTTGAAAATTTAAGACATGAATTTTCGTTATTAACTCATAAAATGCTTCTGACTGTAGGATCATCATGAGGATGGTGATTGATTTGGAAGGTTAGTGTATAATCACTTCTTTATAATAGATGAGTCTTGAGTCTATGGTGTAGAGACATCAGAGTGAGAGTACAGGTACTCGTTAGAGAACGATGGCATTGAGCGTGACCACCTTGAGCAGTTATAAGAAAGTCTACCTTCTCATCAATGACTAGCTCGAAGCTATAGTAGTGTGTCTGGTTCTTTGACCTAAGGTGCATCGACAGTTCACCTTGAGGGTGTTATAGTTTGACTACACCATAACTTGGTCTCCTAGCCATTCACAATTCTGAGG
>QRFJ01001099.1:211106-307717 GCA_006176705.1 Cocos nucifera | reverse complement strand
ACGGCATCCTACACTGGCGTCTACTCAGAAACACTCCCAAATTCCTCATTTCAGGATGTTCTTCTCAACCTTCCTTCCCGCATTTATCGATCTCAGCCATATGGAACCCTGAGCGTGTTATGTTGTTCGGCTCATGACATGTTCTTGTAGGGAATGGAGATTGCATCAAGATTGCGAATCTATCTACCTCCGGATGGTGGTATAGAGGTGCCCTATTAGAGCTGATCATCTGAGATCAAGTCAGAATCCTATGGCCATGGTAGAGAGTGGAATATAATAGAAATGAGTTTCTAATTTAGATTTGTCCCATGGACTCAGCAATCCGAATGATTACACTCAATGATAGAGACTTAGGGTTTGACCGAGTTCACCTAAACTCAATACTTGATCGGGGCTCAACAGTAAGAAAGGAGACTGAATCACACAGGTAGCTGGCACCAAGAGAGTTCCATTTCAGCTCTGTATGGAGTTGCCACCGATCTACTCGCTAGGGGTCACTGGTGGATTTGGGAGCATTTAGAATGTTTAGATGATCGATCATTTCTAGCTGTTGCGGAAGTCAAGATAGAGTCTGAGTTATCTGAACAAGAAGTTTCGATGTTGTCAGATGAATAGAAGGTCTATGACATACCCATTCCAAGTACAAGAATGAAGCCTTAAACTGAGGTCACACAAAACAAGGGGTTTGAATCTGGTGATCATTCAATTGAACTGAATCTTAGTTTCATCTTGATCTGAAATGAAGATTCTCAATTAGTATCAAGGAAATCTGCTAGACTCGATTGAACATAAGTTGTCTCTTTTGGCTTATCATAAATAAGTTGGTCGATGTCCTGACGCCAAGGGAGTTTGTCTCACAACCAGAGCCTCATTCATGGTCTAGACACAAGGAGTTGTGTTCCCAAGTACAGAAAAGGTTGTCTTCATTTGCTGCAAGACTACTATGCCAATTTTCGGTCGCACGCTGCCAATTTCTTGTTCTTTGACTTTGGTCAAAAGTCTAGCCTTTGTACTGAAGGTCAAATGACTTGCCATGACACTGTGGACTTTTGAGACCAACATGTCATGCACCGCTAATTAGAGAGCTGGTGGGGCCTGTCCCCCTGCTAGAACCGTCTAGGCAAGGAGAACGGTGCACGCCCTCTAGGACTGTGCCCAAGTTGGAGGCGCCTAGGAGTCCTTGTTGGACCAGGACTCCATCTCCTTTTGTATTCCATTAAGTTTCTCTAAGAACCAACTTGACTGGTCTTGTGAACTCCTTGCTAAGGAGGAAATCCATAGGCGGCTCGTATTCGCCTCACTATAATTTAGATCTGATTTCACAAGGGGTTGTGATTGGTTTGGGAGGGAAGAGGGTGTGGATCACGCTTAGATCTAATAAAGAGACCTGCGGCCCCAACTCAGATCTCTAAGCATTCAATTGAGATAACCCCACGCCCAAGGCCTGCCTCTCCCCCCTCTCCATGCCAAACCACCTTTCTCCCCTTGCTCTCCACGTCCAAAAGGGTTTTGGACCTTGTTGTGCGATTCAGCATCAAAGCAAAGGCAATCAAAGTAAATGAAGATGCGCTACTGCAAAGGACGACTGACTCACTTCAAAAAGAGAATTGAAAGATCCTCCAGAATCAGATCTAGATCTTATTGTTCTGGAGGTGTGCTAGAGGAAGAGAGTGAATCTCCAGATCCAACCGTAGTGGTGATATCCGCGGTAGAGTGCCAGGCGCTTGCGTGGCTAAGATCGAGAACCTTCCACTGCAGAAACAGGCATCATCAACAAGGCGGTAATAGGATACCAGATCAGGTAATATAAATTTTGTATTTAATTTATCTTTAATTTTATTTTATTAAAATACCCATAAGAATCAGATCCTAAAATCATATCAAGATCTTTGATTGGGATCTAGAGAAAAATTTTGAAATATATCTCTTGATCTGATCAGATCGAACGAACCTAGACGGGAAATTAGGAATTCCCTTCAACTGGTATCAGAGCCATGGTTCTAAATTGTTTAATCTAATTTTAAATTTTTATTTTAATTAGAAAATAATTAATTCAGGATGTCACATGAGATGTGATCAGATCTAAAATCAGAAAAAATTAAAATTAATATGATTTGGATCTAAGATTAGAGTATATGCATGACTAGTTTCTAGAATAGAAATAGTTCTATAGAATAGTCTTGCACGTTTGATTTAATCCGATTAAATCATGTTTTTAGATTTTTTATTTACTATTTTGTGAATTATAAGTTTATAATAATATCTGAAAATGCAAATAAAAATTATTTAATTTTTTGAATTCATATGAGATATGATTGATGTGCATGATTCAAACTAGTTGTAGAATGTTCTACATAATTATCTAGATTAGAATTTATTTTGATAAGATCAATTTAAATCTATTTTTTAGATTATTATGAGATAATTTAGATCTGAAATATGCAGATTTATACATGAGATGTATGCAAATATGCATATAGATTTACTTTTATATATGAGATATATGATATAGATCTGATATTATTTGTAGTATGAATGTTCCTGATTAAGGCGTCCTCTTGGACCGTCCGTCATTGAATGAAGAAGGGTTAAAGGCCCTCTTTACTTCTCATTCGATGGGGTGTTCTTATGAATATGTAGGGGATGCTGTGTTCGTCCCTTAATCGAATCCAAAACTTTACGTTCTGCAAAATCTAGATCCTGAAACCCTAGAATTATTGTGCATTTTGTTTATGAACCCTTATTAATTTTATAGGAATAAGTTTTATGAATATTAATTAGATATAAAATGAGATTTCAGATCTAAGACATATTCATAATACTGGGTTTAGGCTTGTGAGCTCAATTAGGTCTAAGCGGTGATCAAACTAAATCAAGAGTTGGTTAGATGGGATCAATAATGCTTAAATTGACCAGACCTAATAGGATTAGTCTGGTCAAGATCGAGTCACGATCAAGCAAGACCTAATTAGGCTCAGAGGTTGAGTCTGGATTGTAGGCTAACCCAATTGGTTCTGATTCAACATTTGTGTCTAAAGTAAGTTTGGCACAGACGACCGACTGATTTTTAATTGGAAGCTACTCGACCTGAATGCGTTTTGACGAGTTAATGGCATATTCCTTCCATCGGTCTCACTTACCTAGCCATATTGTTACCGTCTTGATCTGAGGTGAGTCAATAATCCGAGCTAAACCCATGCCACTAGGTTAGTCATAATTGTTATGACTAAGCGAAGTTAGTTTAGTGAGACCTGAATCAATTCTCCCAAGAAAGATTAAGTCTGAGGTCTTCGACATTGTAGATGTGCGGGCCCTTTTCGGGGTTGATTTGTTCTCGGCTGGATACAGTGGACTCCGTTGCACCGGGAGATGCAACCATGTCATTAGGATTGAGTGCTATGGGCCTGGAGGATATGAGTTTGTGCTCAATATTTCGGTACGGTGAGAGACTCAATAGGAACCTAGTCTATGCAAATGGTGGGTCTGACTTAAACTAAGGAGTGTGTCAAATATTCCGGATACGGTGAGATCATGAATTAGAGACCAAGTTGGGTGCACCTGATTAGGAATCATGGAACAAGAGCTTGTTTCACTCATTGGCTAACCATCACCAATAACTTTAGGTAGGTGTGAGTAAGTTGGCGAGACCGCACACCCACTAAAAAATCAATAATCGTGGAGATTTTTTGCTCTCTATAGAGGAGTGTTAGGGATTCGAGAAAATAGGGAGCTAATTTGTTTAAAAATAAAAATCCCTAAATAAATTGGTTAAGTCAAAATTATAGTATCTAACTAGAATCTTTGACTCTCTACAGGAATATGTCTGCGTCCAACCCATTGGCACGTATCCTGACACACATTAGACTGACCGAACCCAATTTTTAAAGATTGGCTCAGAAACTACAAAATTATTTTGGGTTCTGAGAAGTTACCCATGTTTTGGACCAGGACCCTCCCACATTACCAGCCATCCATCTGTTGAACAGAGAGCGTCTTGAAAAAAGGATTGACGAAGATAATAGGCCAGATATTACATGTTGGGCTCGATGTCTGTATGAGCTCCAGCCCAACATTGAGGATATCGGAGACGCTCACCAAATGTTGGCTCACCTGCAGGAGATGTTTGGTGAACAGAGTCCGCATCCAAATATCAAGTCACAAAATGACTTTTTAAGGCTTAAGTGCATGATGGGCAGTCAGTCCAAGATTCACTGTCTGACAATGATCAAGGACATGGAAGAGCTTGAGAAGTCGGTGTGTGAAGTTGGACTTGGACCTGCAGAATGATATCATTCTGCAATCCTTGACTGATGCATATGGACAATTCATCATGAATTACCACATTCATAAACTTTAGAATTCCTTGGCCGAATTAATGAATATGCTGGTTACCGCTGAGCTTTCTATGAAAGGTTCTAAAGGCTCAGTTCTTGCTATGGAATGGACTTCTTCCAAAAGAAAGTCTTATGGAAAGAAAAAGAAGTCTGTGAAAAAGCAAAAGTTGGAAGGATCAAAGAAGAAGAAGGTAGAATCGAAGAAAAAGGCCGATGGCAAAGGAAAGTGTTTCGATTGCAACAGCGACGACCAATGGAAGCGGAACTGCCCTACTTACCTGGCCACCCTGAAGAACAAGAAGAGTCCTCTGGAGGTATGCTCATTATTGAGTCTAACCTTACGGTTTCTTCTGCATCCAGTTGGGTGGCTTGACTCTGGTTCTAGTGCTCATTTGTGCACTTCTATGCAGGGTCTTGAGGATAGCAGGAGGCTGAGGATGAGACATGATCCTACGCATTGGTAATGGAGCAAGAGTTGCTGCAGTAGCCGTGGGAACATATCCTCTGCGATTACCATCTGGTTTAGACTTAGTTTTGAAAGACTGTTATTTGTGCCTGCAGCCAGCAGGAATTTGATTTTTGTTTCATGCTTAGCACAAAGGTTATGTGATCACCTTCTTTAAGGACCATTGTAACATTCTTTATGAAAGAAATAAAATTGGCAAATGGTTTCCTTATTAATGGTCTTTATCAGCTACATATTGACATACCTTTCTAACTATCGAGCAAAATGTGAATGCCAAACGACCTAGGATAGTCCAAATGATAGATATCTATGGCACTAGCATTAGTCATTGTAGCAGAAGATAGGATCAACAAATGGGGAAAAATGGGCTATTGAGTCCATTGACTTCGAGTTACATCCGACTTGTGAATCCCTGGTCTTCAAGGCAAAATGATCAAACTCCCTTTTGTTGGACATGGGGAGGGCATATAGATCTCCTTGCCCTAGTACATACTGATGTGTGCGGCCCATTTGATGTGCCGGCTAGAGGCAATTTTGTCTACTTCATTACCTTTACCGATGATCTGTCTAGGTATGGGTATGTGTATCTTATGAGACACAAGTCTGAAGCCTTTGAAAAGTTCAAAGAATTCAGACATGAAGTAGAAAAATAAACAGAAAAATCCATTAAGGTTCTTCGATCAGATCGAGGAGGTGAATACCTTAGCAGAAAATTCCTAGACTATCTCAAGGATAATGGCATAGTCTCTCAATGCACTCCACCAGGAACACCTCAACTCAACGGAGTTTCAGAACGGAGAAATCGGACTCTATTAGATATGGTTCGATCCATGATGAGCTTCACAGACCTTCCTAATTTTCTTTGGGGACACTAATTGTTAACTTCAATCTATCTACTGAACAGGGTTCCCCTCTAAAATCGTTCCTACCACACCATATGAGATATGGCACGATAAGAAACCAAGTCTGAGTTATCTCAGAATTTGGGGTAGTCCGGCGCATGTCAAAAGACAACAAGCGGACAAGTTAGAATTTAGGTCCTTCAGAGCTCGATTAATAGGATATCCTAAAGAGTCATTAGGATACTATTTCTACATTCCAGAAGACCACAATATGATTGTGAGTCGACATTGCATATTTCTTGAAAAATAGTTTATTCAAGATAGCGGCATTAGAAGGCAAATCAAACTTGATGAGAAAGTCTCATAAGCAGAACGAGCTAAGGACCAAGTGGAACCAAATCAGGTTGAGCCAATAAGAACACTACCTCCTCCACCTCATAGATCGGAAAGAGTTTTCCGTCCCCCTGAAAGATACTTAGGTATTGTTTCAGAGGGATGTAGAGAAAATGTTCCTCGTAGGTAATGGTGCTCATGGTGATGATCCCAAAACCTACAATGAGGCAATATCAGATATCGACTCTGAGAAATGGCTAGAGGCAATGCAGTCAGAAATTGACTCGATGCACTCAAACCAAGTCTGGACCTTGGTAGATCCATCAGAAGGTATAGTACCTATTGGATGTAAATGGATCTTCAAGAGAAAGATTGGTGCAGATGGAAATGTGGAGACATTCAAGGCTAGATTGGTGGCAAAAGGTTATAGTCATGCGAAGGCATAGACTATCAGGATACCTTTCCCCAGTAGCTATGCTAAAATCCATCCGCACATTGCTTGCTGTTGCAGCCTATTTCGATTATGAAATATGGCAAATGGACGTGAAAACGGCATTCCTAAATGGATATCTTGAGGAAGATATCTATATGGAACAACCACTAGTTTCAACATCCAGTGATACTGATCACAAGATTTGCAAGCTGCAAAGGTCCATATATGGACTTAAGCAAGCATCTCGGAGCTGGAACACTCATTTCAATGATGTGATCAAAAAGTTTGGTTTCATCAAAAATGAAGAGGAACCATGTGTTTTCAAAAGGATCAGTGGGAGCGCTGTTGTCTTCCTCGTATTGTACGTGGATGACATCCTCCTTATTGGGAATGATATTCCCATGTTGACATCAGTCAAGATGTGGTTGTCCAAGGAATTCTCCATGAAAGTCCTAGGTAAAGGATCCTTTATTCTAGGAATTAAGGTCTATAGGGATAGATCGAATAGGATGCTAGGACTTTCACAGAAGATGTACATAGAGAAAGTACTAAAGAGGTTTAGTATAGAAAACTCTAAGAGGGGATTAATACACTTCAGACATGGTATTCATCTTTCCAAGAAGATGTGCCCCAGCACACTTGAGGAAATAGAACGCATGAGCAAGATCCCTTATGCTTCTGCAATAGGGAGCCTCATGTATGCCATGCTATGTACACGACCTGATATAGCCCATGCTGTGAGTGTTACAAGCAGATATCAGTCAAATCCAGGTGAAGAACACTGGACTTCGGTGAAATGTATCCTTAAGTACTTAAGAAGAACTAAGGATATGATGCTGGTCTTTGGTAACGGAGAACTCCTGGTCCAGGGACACACAGACTCAGATTTCATGTCTGATATAGATGATCGAAAGTCGACATCTGGCAGACTATTTATGCTGAAGATTCCAAGCAAACGGTGATACCACCTCATCCGCGATTATCTTGAAAAGGATTATGTCGAGGTCAAGAGAGTCGACTCTGCAGATAATGTGGCAGACCACTTACAAAGCCGTTGGGCCAGCAGATGTTCGAAGCCCACCTTGAGAAGATGGGACTTAGACTTATAGCCAATTGGCTTTAGGATAAGTGGGAGATTGTTAGATATATGTGCCCTAGAAGCCAGAATTGGCTGACACTTGTAATACACTCTCTAGGAGGCAAAATTATAATTTTGACTAAAAGCAATAAATGGTTATTTTTCTATCACTATGTGTATTAGTGTCTGTAACATCCTCTTGATTAATGTAGGTAAATAATTTATTATATTTTCAAGAGTTGAAAATTTAAGACATGAATAATCATTATTAACTCATAAATTGCTCCTGACCATAGGATCATCACGAGGATGGTGATTGATCCGAAAGGTTGGTGTACAATCGCTTCTCTTTAGTAGATGAGTCTTGAGTCTATGGTGTGGAGACACCGGAGCGAGAGTACAGGTACTCGTTAGAGAACGAGGGCACTGAGCGTGACCACCTCGAGTAGTCATTAGGGAGTCTACCTTCTCGTCAATGACTGACTCGATGCTGTAGTAGTGTATCTAGTTCTCTGACCTGAGATGCATCGGCAGTTTACCTTGAGGGTGTTATAGTTTGACTACGCCATTACTCGGTCTCCTAGCCATATGGAACCCTGAGGTGTATGTTGGCTATGACATGTTCATTGTAGGAACTGGATTGCATCAAGATGGAATCTATCTACCTCGGTGGTAGAGGAGTAGCCCTATGATGATCATGAGAATCAAGTCCAGAAATCCATGGCCATGGTAGAGTGAAATAATAGAAAGAGTTTCTATTTAGATTTTCACATTGGACTCGAATCGAATGATTACATCATATGACAGAGACTAGGGTTTGACGAGTTCACCTAAATCCTAATCTGATCGGGGCTCAAGATAGAAGAACTGAATCACACAGGTAGCTGCACCAAGAGGTTCGCATTCAGCTCTGATGGGTTGCCACCATATACCGCTAGGTGTCACTGGTGGATTTTGGGAGCAATTAGAATGATTTAGATGATCGATCATTCTAGCTGTTCGAATCAGAAGAGTTCTGATCCATCGAAAGAAGTTTCGATGATGTCAATGATAGAGATCATGACATATCCCATTACCATACAGAACTGAACCTAATTGGGTCACACAAACAAGGGTTTGAATCTGGTGATCATCAATTGAACTAATCTAGTTCAATTGATCTAAATGAGATTCAATTAGGTTTAAGGAAATCGTGCTAGCACTCGATTGAACCTAACGTTCTTCTTTTGCTATCATAAATAAGTTGTCTTGTCTGAGCCAAAGGAGTTTGTGCTCAAACAGAGGCCTTCATATGGTCTGACAGGAGGTTTTCCAAGTCAGAAAAGGTTGTCTTATTTGTAAGACACTACCTGCCATTTTTGGTCACCTGCCATTTCTTGTTCTTTGACTTTGGTCAAAAGTCTACCTTTGACAAGTCAAATGCTGACCATTGACACTTTGACTTTTGACCACATGTCATGCACCTATTAGAGAGCTGGTGGGGGCCTGTCCCCCTGCTAGAACCTAGCAAGGAGAAGGGTGCACGCCACCCTAGGTGTGTGCCCAAGTTGGAGGCGCCTAGGAGTCCTTGTTGGACAAGGACTCCATCTCCTTTTTGGATTTCAATTAGAGTTCTTCTAAGAACCAACTTTGACTGGTCTTAGGCACCCTCTAAGGAGGAATCTAGGGGTCTCTATTCCCACCAATTAGATTTAGATCTGATTTCACAAAGGGTTGTGATTGGTTGGGAGGAAGAGGAGTTGGATCACGCTTAGTCTATAAAAGAGACCCTGCGCCCAACTCAGATTCTAAGCAATTCAATTGAGAAACCCCACGCCCCAAGGCTGCCTCTCCCCTCCCTCTCCATGCCAAACCACCTTCTCCCCTTGCTCTCCACGTCCAAAAGGAGTTTTGGACCTTGGTTGGTGCGATTCAGATCAAAGAAAGGCAATCAAAAGTAAGAAGGCTGCGCTACTGCAAAGGACGACTGCTCATCTTCAAAAGAGTTTTGAAGATCCTCCAGATCAGATCTAGATCTGATTTTTGGATGTGTGATAGAGAAGAAGAGGATCTCCAGATCCAACCTGAGTGGATACCGGTAGAGGCCAGGCGCTTGCGTGGCTAAGATCCAGAACCTTCCACTGCAAATAGGATCATCAACAGGGTAATAGGATTACCCAGATCAGGTAAATTAAATTTGATTTAATTTATCTTTTAATTTTATTTTATTAAAATAATAAGAATCAGATCTGAAACATATCAAGATCTGATTGGAATTAAGAGAAAAATTTTTGAAATATATCTCTTGATTTGATCAGATCTGAACGAACCTGGACCGGGAAATCAGGATTTTCCTTCAGAAAGCTCCTTTGCCTTACAGTATGGCACTTACTAGGATTTTTAGGAGCTTTGACATAGAATTTGAGGGTGAGGTTGCATCTCACTTAGCCCATACTAACACCTACAATGCAAATTTCTTGCATCGTATGGGTTATATCCGAGTTGATGATCGTTAGACTAGAGGTGGTAGAGTAGCTGAGGAGAAGGAGGATAGAGCAAAGGAAGAGAGACAGTCTTCACCTTCTCAAGATCGTAGAGCATCTCCTGACTGTTAGATATATGTGCTCTAGAAGCCAGAATTGGTTGACACTTGTAATACACTTCTAGGGGCATAATTGTAATTTTGACTAAAATCAATAAATGGGTTATTTTCTATCACATATGTGTATTTAGTGTCTGTGATACATCCTTTGAGTTAATGGTATTGATAATTTATATTTTCAAGAGTTGAAAATTTAAGACATGAATAATCATTATTAACTCATAAATTGCTCCTGACAATAGGATCATCACGAGGATGGTGATTGATCTGGAAGGTTGGTGTACAATTGCTTCTCTTTAGTAGATGAGTCTTGAGTCTACGGTGTGGAGACACCGGAGCGAGAGTATAGGTACTCGTTAGAGAACGAGGGCACTGAGCGTGACCATCTTGAGTAGTCATTAGGGAGTCTATCTTCTAATCAATGACTGACTCGATGCTGCAGTAGTGTGTCTGGTTCTTTGACCTGAGATGCATCGACAGTTCACCTTGAGGGTGTTATAGTTTGACTACACCATTACTCGGTCTCCTAGCCATATGGAACCCTGAGGTGTATGTTGGCTATGACATGTTCATTGTAGGAACTGGATTGCATCAAGATGGAATCTATCTACCTCGGTGGTAGAGGAGTAGCCCTATGATGATCATGAGAATCAAGTCCAGAAATCCATGGCCATGGTAGAGTGAAATAATAGAAAGAGTTTCTATTTAGATTTTCACATTGGACTCGAATCGAATGATTACATCATATGACAGAGACTAGGGTTTGACGAGTTCACCTTAACCCTAATCTGATCGGGGCTCAAGATAGAAGAACTGAATCACACAGGTAGCTACACCAAGAGGTTCGCATTCAGCTCTGATGGGTTGCCACCATATACTGCTAGGTGTCACTTGGTGGATTTTGGGAGCAATTAGAATGATTTAGATGATCGATCATTCTAGCTGTTCGAATTAGAAGAGTTTTGATCCATCGAAAGGAGTTTCGATGATGTCGATGATAGAGATCATGACATATCCCATTACCATACAGAACTGAACCTAACTGGGTCACACAAACAAGGGTTTGAATCTGGTGATCATCAATTGAACTGATCTAGTTCAATTGATCTGAATGAGATTCAATTAGGTTCAAGGAAATCGTGCTAGCACTCGATTGAACCTAACGTTCTTCTTTTGCTATCATAAATAAGTTGTCCTGTCTGAGCCAAAGGAGTTTGTGCTCAAACAGAGGCCTTCATATGGTCTGACAGGAGGTTGTCCAAGTTAGAAAAGGTTGTCTTATTTGTAAGACACTACCTGCCATTTTTGGTCACCTACCATTTCTTATTCTTTGACTTTGGTCAAAAGTCTACCTTTGACTGGTCAAACGTTGACCATTGACACTTTGACTTTTGACCACATGTCATGCACCTATTGGAGAGCTGGTGGGGGCCTGTCCCCCTACCAGAACCTGGCAAGGAGAAGGGCGCATGCCACCCTAGGCGTGTGCCCAAGTTGGAGGCGCCTAGGAGTCCTTGTTGGACAAGGACTCCATCTCCTTTTTGGATTCCAATTAGAGTTCTTCTAAGAACCAACTTTGACTGGTTTTAGGTGCCCTCTAAGGAGGAATCCAGGGGTCTCTATTCCCACAAATCAGATTTAGATTTGATTTCACAAAGGATTGTGATTGGTTGGGAAGAAGAGGAGTTGGATCACAGCTAGTCTATAAATACGACCCTATATCCAACTCAGATTGTATGAGATATGATGAGATATAATGAGATCATAGTTTCTCCATGCCCCAAGGCTCCCTCTCCCCTCCCTCTCCATGCCAAACCACCTTCTCCCCTTGCTCTCCACATCCAAAAGGAGTTTTGGACCTTGGTTGGTGTGATTCAGATCAAAGAAAGGCGATCAAAATAAGAAGGCTGCGCTGCTGCAAAGGATGACTGTTCATCTTCAAAAGAGTTTTGAAGATCCTCCAGATCAGATCCAGATCTGATTTTTGGAGGCATGATAGAGAAGAAGAGGATCTCCAGATCCAACCCGAGTGGATACCGGTAGAGGCTAGACGCTTGCGTGGCTAAGATCCAGAACCTTCTGCTGCAAATAGGATCATCAACAGGATAATAGGATTACCCAGATCAGGTAAATTAAATTTGATTTAATTTATCTTTTAATTTTATTTTATTAAAATAATAAGAATCAGATCTAAAACATATCAAGATTTGATTGGGATTAAGAAAAAATTTTTTGAAATATATCTCTTGATCTGATCAGATCTGAACGAACCTGGACCGGGAAATCAGGATTTCCCTTCACTGACATTCATTTTGTGTCTGATCATGAGGTTGGTTCCTTGGCATTTGTAAGGAGCGATGCACCTGTACCACCATCTATGAGCAGAGATATAGCCATCAGATTTAGGGATGATCAGATTAGAATGATTGCCGACCTTTTCTCACAGCCAGTTGTCGACCTTGTATCTGAATAGATCGTCGACCTTGTATCTCGACAGATCATCAACTCTGTATCTCAGTAGATTGCTGACCGTGTATCATAGCAGGTTGTCGATCATCTATCTCAGTAGTTGGCTAGCAGGTTCACCTTGAGTTCTACTTAGGAGGAGAGATCCCAGCCTGACCCACCCCCTGATCAGTTGATGGTTTCTCATGTCACTACACTCTTTCAGATGTTCACTGCTCAGTCTGCTCGCCTTGAGGAGCTCAAGGGATCAGTATTGAGATTGATTGGTAGGGTCTTGGATTTACAGTAATAGGTGATGGGGTTGGGGATCTCTCGATCGGGCGAGTTTGTCCCTCCGATTTCTATTTTGTTGGTAGAGGGTGACAGTCTTCGCTGTGTACTGGAGGTAGGGATTCAGTCCTTAAGGGATGAGATCAGAGGTTCTACTGTGGATGCCTCTACTGCTATTGGTACTCTCATGTAGTACTTATCAAGAGTAGTGGGACAGCTTGACTCCATTCGACTCATTCTCCTATCCCAGACCTCATCTTCCTTCGTAGTCGAACCCTCTCGCCCTCCTATTCGTGCTACTCCTGCCCATGCCACCTCTTCTCATGCTGGTACTTCTACCCATGGTCGAGGCAGATGTGGTTGAGGACATGTCCCTAGATTTGATCCTAATACCCCTCATTGTATCTCAGACTCTCCTTCTGATTCTAATGCCTCCAGCCGTGATATTAATTAGATCTAGTATAGTCAGACTTATGTATTTAGGATCTTGCTAGGCCTTTGTTTATTTTGGTTGTTTGGTTGTCATGGATGTTGTATCTTTTGTTATCCATGTTTTGTGTACATTGAAGGCCTATAACTTATATCTGAATGACTATTGTACCTTGACTTTGGTTTGGATGATATGGTGAATATGACTCTTGTTATCTTTTGGATATATTTATATGATGCCTATGAATGCAATGAATCATGTCCGTTGCTCAATTTAAATAATCTTGTATGTCTATGACTTATAATTTTGGTTTATAAATGCTGTTTATACTCATAATGGAATGTTAATTCAGTAGCAGAATATAAAAAATTTATTGAGGGGGAGTTCTTTTTTTATGTTTGATGATGTCAAAAAGAAGAAGAAATAATGATACCAAGGTAAAGGGGGAAGGTATCATTCACTAAAAAATATTAAGATATTGTGCATGTAAATAGTATAAGCAAATTAAAAGCAAAGCAAATTATTAAAGTTTCAAGTTTATTGTTACAGTTTCATAGTCAAATTCCTAAAATCCAATACTTAATATGAAAATAATAAGCAAATTGTTAGGGCAACCCATTTCTATGGTTTTTAAAACTTTTGTTATGATTCTGTTGAGGGCATGTTTTTCTTTCTGCATCCTATATGTTAAAAATTATTAAATTTTTATGAAAAATGCAATATGTACAAAATAACAACCTAAATTAGATGCATTTGAACTCATCACTTGCATATATCTATTTTTGAGCTTCTTAAGTTAAAATGACATCTCTCGATTTAATATTAAATTTACTTTATTTTTGCTTATACTCAACTATTTTCTCATCATCAAAAAGAAAAAGATTGTTGCCCCTAGGAATGATTTTGATGAGCACAAAATAATTGAGAGGGGTACTAATGATTTCTATTCTTGGAGATATTTTTAAAAATTATTTTAGAATTTTTAAGAATTTTTGTATTATAAAAACATGGTTAAAGATGGTCAATTTAAAATTTACTTGAGTTGGAGCAAAAATTAAAGTTTTTTTTGAAGCCTCAAGAACTCCCAAGATCATGTCGATTTATTTGGAGGTGGTTCTAAATTATTTGAAAGCTTAAAAGTGAAGATATGATATTTTGGATAAAAGAGGATGAGTTTTAAGTCGACCCTTTTTCTTTGACAACTGGCATGCAGGACTGGCATATTGATTCTAAACTAGCATACAAAAAGGGGCAACTTATGGGGCGCCCCATGGAAAAAGAGGTGACATATGAAGCGCCCCCTATAGGTTCTGCACATAAAATGTAGAATGCAGATTTTCTCGTTTGTTACAAAAGGGACGACCCATGGAGCACCCCCTGAATGAACTGCACAAAGCCATAGAATGTTGTTTTTCTCAGCTATGATGAAAGGGGTGACCTAAGGGGCGCCCCCTACGATGAGATTTCTACAACAACTATTTTTCTTCTCCATTCGATGCATTTAATGATTCCCAAATGATCTCCAACAGCTACTATTCATCTTCCAGCATTGAATGAGGATTTGAAAAGCTTTCAAAAAGAAAGAAAATCATTAAGAAAATCAAGTGAATATTCAGCTCAAAAAAAACTCAGCCCTAGGCAAGAGAAGCATTGATTTCAAGCTCTACTACTTCTCCAACGTGCATTCAAGTCTTCAATCTCTTTGAGAGAATTCTTAAAAGCTTCCTCCAGTTTGTGTGAAGATTTCTTAAAGCTTTATTATGCTCATTAAGGAGCTAAGTGTGCTGAATGTGTATAGTTTCTTTACTCTATTTTACTATTTTGAGGGCTAAGCTTTTGGGAGTTTTCAAAGCTTGGAAAGGTTGATCCAAATCTTGAATCAAATTATTTTGGATTGGCTTGTATCCAAAAAATAAGTTTTCTAGCTTAAAATAGCTAGGGCGGAGGATTCGATGTTGTATTCGTTTGAATACATTAGTGGATTGGAATTCCCAAATAGGAGCTTAGGGAGTGGATGTAGGTGCAAGATTGATACCGAACCACTATAAATCATTTTGCTTGTGTTGTTCTCTCTTCTTCCTCTTCACTTACTCTATTGTGCTTAATTTCTTTTCATTAAATTAAGCTCTTGCATCTTACTTATCTAACTCACCTCACTTCACTTAAAACTTCAAAGCACATATAGCAATTCTATTTTTAAGTTTATTTTTTGAAAAGAAACCTAATTCACCCTTCCTCTTGGGTTGCATAGCTGGACAACACTGGGACTCTGAGTCCTATCTATCTGAGACTCTGTGATTGAGAGTTTTACTAGTCTGGGACTCTGTGATAATGAGTTTTACTTATTTGGGATACTGGGATCAAGAGTCCCACTAGTTTGGAACTCTTTGATCAAGAGTTTCATTTTGATAGGACTTTATTGCCCAGATACCTGCTAGATTTGGACTCTATATTTATGAAAGATTTAATTAGTGATTTAATCACTAATTAACTCAATTTGATTGAGTAATGATTTTTGGTTTAAGTCCAATTGAATTAGATTCAGTTGGGTTTGATCCGATTAGGTTATGAGATGACCTAATTGCCAGGGAGGTTTGATCTCTGATTTGATCAAGAGTTAGGCTTGATCAATTTTTAATTTTATTAGGATTTAATTAAACCTAATTAAGCCTAAATTTGTTAGATTTAATCTGGTCTAATTGGGCCTAGGCAATCTTGATTGGAATGGGTTCAATTGGATGAGGTTTAAATTGAAACCAGTTTGACTGGTCTTTCCTTTCTACACCACCTCACTTCTGCGCCCATAATTTTTATGAGAAAAAGTTTCTCATATATTTTTGTACACACAGAGGGGGTGCATGCGTAGGTCTCTCTCACCCCACATGGAAAGTGCCAAGTTGTTTTAGTTTAAATTCAAATGAGATTTGAATTTGAACCTCCAACAACTTATCCTTATCCATGCACCCATTTTTTTTCTACAAGAAAGAGTTCTCATGATTTTTTCTCCATGCAAAAAAGGGTGCATGCCCTCCTTTCTCATGCCCCTAGTGGATGGGATCAGATGGTTTTGAGTTCAAATTCCAATTGTGTTTGAATTTGAATTGAAACCAACCTGATCTCATCCCTTCACGTGGTGTTTGTACTAAAAGGCACACAATATATTGCGTTATTCCTTGGAGTGTGCATTCCTTGAGTGAGAAACCCAGTCTATGAGCCCTCATTTCTATGTGGAGAAATTCTCAAAAAATTAGAGAGAAAAAATTATAAATAGAAAGTTAGGCATAGGATTTTCTGAGAGCATATCCTAGGGTTCCGACTTAGGATTTGGAAAGAGAGTTTGAGAGCTACGAGTATCATGAGGCCACCAAACTTTTAGGAGTGCCTCCTCTACCTCTCATCTATATCCATTGGTGATCCAAAGTGTCCAAAGAGCCCGTGGATGAAGATCAAAGCCATTAGGTCGACAACAACATCGAAGGATTCCAACATGGAGCAAGCACTTGGGAGGAGCCGATTGGGTCCAGAAACCTCCTGTGGATGATTCGTAGAGGCTAGATATACTGTGTGGCTGCATTATGACTAGTAGACCTTTCCAACGATGATTGGATTGTGGAGTTCGGCTACCTACGTAGGTATCATATTCTAAACACGTAGAACTAGCTAGTAGTAAAATAGTTTTACTGCTAGTATGTAGTTTTCAAATTTAAAGCATGTCTATCATATTTAGATTCGTAGTGTAAGATTTTTTCATATGATCAGTAGCTCTAAAGTTAATTAGATTAACTTTATTTTTGCTGTATTTAGTTTAATTTTGAAAAAAGTTTCGTAAGTAGAGCTAGAAACCTTGCACTGCATACCTTCAGTAGTATCAGAGCATGGTCATTAAATGTGATTTATATGCTTTAAAATTTGAAAAAAAATTGCATATTAGATATATAATTTTTTGAGTAGACTAGTAGTCAAGCATGAATGAGCCACCAAGCCGTCCAATCATAAGAGATAAGCATAGTTTAAAGGCCATCTCTTTTCATTCGATGGGGATCCCTTATGGCAGTAGGGGTGCTATCGTAAACTCATTGTTGAAGATAAATGGTGAAAGAATTATTAAGATTGATTTAATCTAAATTTTAATTATGAATGTGTTAGATTAGATCTAAATTTAGATTCATGATTTTTTTGTAGTGTACATAGATTTAGATTAAAACCTTCAACTAGTACTGTTTGTGAAATGAGCTGACCCATTTTTGAAATGAGTCAACCCATTTAATGAATAGTACTAGGTTGTAAAGAACCTTTCAAAATTTTGAAAAATATTTTTGAAATACCAAACCCCAACCCTCAGTCCAAAAATTTAATTGAGAATTAAGTAAAATGAATTAGGATCTAGAATTGTGAATTCAAGATCCTAGGTCATTGATCATAAAATGTGGGTTATTGGGTTAGATGAATTAGATTCATTAATTGGGTTAGACCTAAGGTTAGTTAAAGAATGGACTAAATTAGAGTAATTGATCAAATCTAACCAAATGTTGATTTAGATTAGGTCAAGGACTCTTTAGACTCAATTACAATAGTTGTAGTTAGTCAAGTCTATGCCTTTAACAAAGACCAAATTGACTTGATTCGTGGCTACGCGGTTGAATCCAAAATTACTAGGTTGGTTAAATTGAAACTAATGAACCAGATGGTGTCAAGATAAGTTTGGCAGTCTAGACCCATAGTTTTTACTTGTGAGCTACTTGCACTAATTTGATCTTTGATGAGTTAATGGCATATCCCTTCCACTGATCTCACTTACCTGGCCATCTTGGTGAATTAGGTTTTGATTAGATCACTTGGTGATTTGGGCTCACCCATGTCACTTAGGTAAACCAATGTGACTGATTTAGGTGCTTCTAATGCCAGCTTGAATTAGGTTCTTTTTTATCTAACTTAGTGAAGTCAGTGAAAGGATCAAAATTGGCTGGTTAATTCTTTTCTTCTCTTCTTTTAAATCAATTAATAAAAATTCTCTAAAATTATTAGATCCTTAAAAATGATAAAGTTATGGTGATAACTAAGTCATAGCCTCCTATTAAGTTGAGTGATAATAGATCCATTAGTTTAATAATTATTGGAGGCTCAAAGGCTTGGTGCTTATTGACTAATAGAATTATCATTCATAATATGATGATTTGGTCATATTTTTCTAATGGTAGTCAGATTGACCGACCAAAGTCAGGCCTGATCATTTGTTGGTCAGATGCACCAAATATGATCATGTTAATAGTTGGACCTAACCGAATCTTTTCAGTGGAGGCCAAAGCCTACTGATTAGATTTCTGAAGCAAAATTAACATACTAAAAATTATTTAAAAAAATAATTGATTATAAACCTACCCATAGATGCACATGGATTGACCGACCAAAGTTGGGCTCGTGTGTAGTCTATGTGGATTCTAGTTTCCACTAAGAAATTAAAGTAATTCTTCAAATTGGAGGTACAGACTACCAATTCATATAAGATAGTGGAAGAACATTTAGACTAAAGTCTAAGTCTTTAGGATAATTAATTCATATACTAATTAGGTTTGATTTTTCTTTGTGCAGCTATGGCCACTATTCTGTTACTCCGATCATTATTGGATAATGACAAACTTATAGGACCGAACTTCGATAGTTGATATCGAAAGTTAAAAATTATCCTGATGCATGAGCGAATCCTCTATATTTTGACTGATCTAGCATCTGAGGAGGTAGCCCCGAATGTAAGAGTGACGGTTAGAGACACTTACCAGAAGTGGCTCATGACTGCACCACGTTTGGTGCATTATGCTAGCGGCGATGAATGTTGAGTTTAGCCATAGGTTTGAAAATGCCTAGCCTCAGGAGATGATTCAAATATTGAATGACTCCTTTGGCATGCCTAATGATGTTGAAAGGCACAAGATTAGTTATGCCAATTTTAATGCTTGGATGAGGGATGGGGTCTCAGTCACCGATCATGTATTATACATAATCGAGATAGTTGAACGCTTGAGTAAGCTGGGCTTTTTCCTACACAAGCAGCTCGAAAAGGATGTGATCCTGAATTCTTTACCCAAGTCCTTTCTTCCCTTCCTTACTCATTTTTGAATGATAAAGCCTGCAGTGAACTATCATGGCTTATTAGGGTTGCTGCAGAACTTTGAGAATGATCACCAGCTCCATAAGAAGATGGTGAATGTAGTGGGAGGATCTTCTTCTAATCATTGACCCTTTATGAAAGAAAAGAAGAATGAAAAGAAAAAGAATAAGAAGGTGCAGCCACATGATAGGACGTTTGCATAGGGTCAGACCAAGAAGTGTAAGCCCGACCAAAGTCAGGCGGAGTGCTTCTTTTATAAGAAGTAGGGACACTGAAAGAGAAACTATCCTTAGTACATTGCCTTCCTGGATCTAAACTGACCAAGAAAGAAGCAAGCAGTTGCTGGGCAAGGTAATTATATAATAACACCTGGCAACTTCTCGATATGTGATTCTACTATTTGGGTATTAGATATCGAAAGCTCTTATCATATCTATAATTCGATGCAGGATTTGCAGATTAGTAGAAGATTTGATGAAGATGAGAGGTTCCTAAGCATTGGACATGAAAGATAAGTTTCAGTTCTAGCTTTAGGAATCATGAACCTTATAATCAATTCTCATAATGTAATTCTAAATGAATGTCATTATTGTCCAAGCTTTTTGTTGAATGCCATGTACAGTTATGAATTTTTAATAAAAGAAAATATTTGTAATGTCATTTTGAATGGTGTTACAATGTTTGTTGGGCAATTGAATAATGAAATTTACTTACTATCACAGCCTATTAATGTGGTTCGGTCCTCCGATAAATGTCCTAAATTAGACAATGTATCTAAAATCTACCTTTGGCACTGTAGGCTAAGTCATATCAACAAGAATATAATAAACAGGTTGGCTCAAGAAGAAATTCTTGAAGTTGATGATTGTGAATTACTTCCAACCTATGAGTCCTATCTTCTTGGTAAGATGACCAAGTCACCTTTTACTAGAAAGAGTGAACAAGCCAATGAACTCCTGGGTCTAGTACATTCTGATGTATGTGGATCAATAAGCTCAAGTGCTAGAGATGGATATTTCTACTTCATAACCTTCACGAACGATCTATCGAAGTATGGGTATTTCTATTTAATGAAGAATAAGTCAGAGTCGTTTGAAATGTTCAAACTATTCCATAGTAAGGTAGAAAAGCAAACTGAAAACTATATTAAAACTCTTCAGTCTGACTGAAGGATGAGTACCTTTCCACTGAGTTTTTGACATGTCTAGGGGAGAATGTGATTCTCTCCCAATGGACTCCTCCTATAACACCATAGCATAATGGTGTGTTTGAAAGGTCAAATTGGATCATGTTGGATATGGTTCGATCCATGATGTGGTTTGCCGATCTATCAATCTCTCTTTGGAGATACATGCTTGAGTCAGCTTGTTACCTTCTAAATAGGATTCCAAGTAAGTCTGTTTCCAAAACACCATATGAAATATGGATAGGGCATAAGCCTATACTCTCATATTTTAAGATTTGAGAGTGTCCAACTTATGTCAAATGTTTAGTAATGGACAAACTTAGACCTAGGTCTGAGAAGCATTATTTTATAGGATATGCAAAAGAGACCAAAAGATATTACTTCTACCTAGTTGATGAGCAAAAGGTGTTTGTTAGCCTTAAGGCAATCTTTTTAGAATAGGAGTTCTTTGGTGAAGGAATCGATGTCTGTAAGATCAAACTTGAGGAAGTTTGGTAGGTGAAAAAATTGACACAAGTTTTTGAACCTAAGTTGGATTTGATTAGATCAAACCCGAAGCCCAATGAATCTACATCCTTAAGGTGATCTGGTAGAGTATCACGTTAACCAGATAGATACTATAGTTTCTTGGTCCGAGATGGTGATCCTATCAAACTCGATGAGAATGACGAGGATCTGATCACCTACATGGATGTAATGTAGAGATCCGACTCTGAGAAATGGCTTGAGGCCATGAAATTCGAAATGGAGTCCATGAAGGTCAATGATGTATGGATATTTGTTGATCCACTTGAAGGGATAAAATCCATAGGGTGTAAGTGGATCTTTAAGATAAAAAAAGGCATAGATGAAAAGGTGGAGAACTATAAGGCCCATCTGGTTTTCAAGAGATATCATCAATGTTATGGTATAGACTATGACGAGATGATTTCTTCTTTGGTAATGCTCAAGTTCATTCAGATCATGCTTGCGATAGCTGCTCATCTAGACTATGAAAGCTAGCAGATGGATGTGAAGATAGCTTTTCTGAATGGAGAACTGGATGAAGAGGTATATATGATACAACTTGAAGAGTTCACATCCATAGATGAGTCTAATTAGGTATGCAAGCTTCAAAGATCCATTTACGGATTATAGCAGGCATCTTGGAGTTGGAACATATATTTTGATAGAATGATCAAAATGTATGGCTTCATTAAGAATGGAGAAGAGTCCTACATATATAAGTGGGCTAATAGTCTAGTAGTTATATTTCTTATGTTGTATGTGGATGACATTCTCTCAATCGATAATGATGTTCTTGCATTATAGGAAATAAAGATTTGGCTGTCATCACAGTTCTCCATGAAGGATCTAGGAAAAGCTTTCTACATCCTAGGGATGAAGATCTATAAAGATAGATTTAGAAGATTGCTTGGGTTGTCCCAGTCCATATACATAGATACTATGCTGAAAAGGTTCAATATGGAGAATTCCAAAAAAGGCTATCTATTAATAGATCATGATATTTCTCTCTCGAAGAGAGATTATCCGACAACACCTTAAGAGAGAGAGCGTATGAGTGAAATTTCATATACTTCGATCATGGATTCTATCATGTACACAATGATATATACGAGATCAAATGTGGCATACTCACTAGGAGTAGTGAGTTGATACCAATCTAATTCAGGAGAGAACCACTAGAAGGTTGTTAAAACCATCCTGAAGTATTTAAGAAATACCAAATGTCAGTGGCTTATTTATGGTGAGTCAGACTTGAGACTTGTGGGATTTACAAACTCCAATTTCTAGTCTAATCATGATAACAATAAGAGTATGTCGGGGTATGTGTTTATCCATAACGGTGGAGCTATCTGCTGGAAGAATTCTAAGTAGCACATCGTGGCCGACTTAGTTTTTGAGATGGAGTATGTTGCTGCATCAGATACTGCCAAAAAAGTAGTGTGGCTGAGAAAGTTCATCACATTACAGCAAAATCTATTTTTTATGATGTAATATATTAGTCGTTAATAATTAATTTCCATCATTAATAATTATTAGTGATGAAAATTTTATCGCTAAATTTTCATCGCAAAAAATGGGATTGTAGATAATAATTAGTAACAAAAATTCTAATTTTATCGCTAATAAAAATTTTTTAAGATGAAATATTTTCATTAATTTTTTTTAATTCATTAAATTATTTATGATAAATTTTTTTATGATGAAATATAAATTTTTCATCATAAATAAAAATTTTTCATATGAAATATTTTCATCAAAATTAAAAACTTATTTATGATGAAACTTTTCCATCGTAAATAAAAAATTATTTATGATGAAAATTTTTCATCATAAATAAGTTTTTTTATTTTTGATGAAATATTTTTATCGCAAATAAAAATTATTTTTGATAAAAATTTTTCAACATAAATAATTTTTATTTTATGATGATAAATAATTATATCATAACTTATTTTTTAAAAAAATATTTTATATTTTTAATATATATTTATAATTTATAAAATAAAAATAAAAAATTCATAAATAATGTTGGTGCATAATCTGGTTGACGTCGGATTGAGCTGGAGTTGGGGAAGAAAAGGTGGCCACCGATGACCTGCAAAATAAAGTCTCGTCTGGAGTCGATGGTGGTGGCTCTGGTAGGATTCTTCAATGATCAAGTCAGCTCTTCTGGCTAACAGAAATGGAGTGCTCAGGCAAGAATTCAGCAAAATTTTAGGAAGAAGAAGAGAGCCTAGAGAAAATATATCTGGAGGATCTCTTTTTATAGATGGAGCCTATCATAACCATCCGATAGTGGAGTCGTCTATAGCAGACTGATAAATGATAGTCGTAACCATTCGGTAGTGGGATCGCCTATTCGTTGAGATTTAATAGTCGAAGTTTGAAGAAAGCAGGCATTGGTTGGTGAAGAACTTTGACATATATCAATTTCATATGAGTTTGGACTCCTAAAGAAAATACGGATAGAGGGGATCATCTGGGAGGAATACTACTTGAAATCTAAAAGTAATCTACTGGAGGAATCTAGATAAAGTTCGACTGATGGAGATGTTTGAAAGAAGTTTGGCTTCTATAGAAATCTGATTGAAGGAGATGTCTGAAAGAAGTTTGGCTCTTGGAGGAATCTGACTAAAGAAGACGTCCGAAAGGAGTTTGGCACCTATAAAAATTTGACTGAAGGAGAGGTCTAGGAGGAGTTCGACCGCTGGAGGAGTTCGACTCCTGGAGAAATCCGACTGAAGGAGACATCCGAAAGAAGTTTGATTCTTGTAGAAATTCGATTGAAGGAGAGGTCCGGAAGGAGTTCGGCTCCTAGAGAAATCCGACTGAAGGAGACGTTCGGAAGAAGTTTGGCTCCTATAGAAATTTGACTGAAAGAGAGGTCTAGAAGAGGTTCGGTCGCTGGAGGAGTTTGACTGCTGGAGGAAGAATTTTTAATCAAAACTTTTCATGATTACCAGTCGCATTAGGCTAAGCATTAGACTGGACTTTGGTGGAAGCAGGGTTTATCCCCAACAATAGTCCCTCCACTTTCAAGTTCGAAATTCAAAGAGTACAAAAAGATGACCGTCCAAGTTCTTTTCTGGGCTCTACACTTGTTGAGGTTGAAATTGAAGCTTGGAAAAGATCTTATCTTCAATCGAGGTTGAAGGAGATCTTATCTCCTATTGACGTTAGCATTGAAGCTTGGGAGAGATCTTATCTCCAGTCGAGGTTGAAGAAGATCTTATCTCCTATTGATGTTGAAGTTGAAGCTCTGAAAAGATTTTATCTCCTGTCGAGGTTGAAGGAGATCTTATCTCCTGTTGAAGGAATGGAGCTCAGGAAAGATCTTATCTCCAGCCGAGGTTGAAGGAGATCTGATCTCCTATAGATATTGACATTGAAGCCTGGGGGAGATCTTATCTCCAGTCGAGATTGAAGAAGATCTTATCTCCTATTGAAGGGTTGGAGCTCGGAGGAGATCTTATCTCCCAATCGAGGTTGAAAGAGATCTTATCTCCTATTGATGTTGAAGTTGAAGCTTGGGGAAATTCTTATCTCCAGTCAAGGTTGAAGGAGATCTTATCTCCTATTGAAGGATTGGAGCTCGGGGGAGATCTTATCTCCAGCCGAGATTGAATGAGATCTTATCTCCTATTGACGTTGGCGTTGAAAGCTCAGGAGAGATCTTATCTTCAGCTGAGGTTGAAAGAAGATCTTATCTCCTATGATGTTGAAGTCGAAGCTTGGGAGAGATCTTATCTCCAACCGAGGTTGAAGAAGATCTTATCTCCTGTTGAAGGGTTAGAGCTCGAGGAGATCTTATCTCCAGTCGAGGTTGAAGGAGATCTTATCTTCTATTGATGTTCAAGTTGAAGCTTAGGGAAGATCTTATCTCCAGCCAAGATTGAAGGAAGATCTTATCTCCTCTTGATGTTGGTGTTGAAGCTCGAGGGAGATCTTATCTCAACCGAGGTTGAAGGAGATCTTATCTCCTATTGACGTTAAAGTTGAAGCTCGAAAGAGATCTTATCTCCATACATGGTTGAAGGAGATCTTATCTCTTGTTGAAGGGTTGGAGCTTGGGGGAGATCTTATCTCCAGCTAAGGTTGAAGGAGATCTATCTCTTGTTGAAGGGTTGGAGCTTGGGGAGATCTTATCTCCAACTGAGGTTGAAGGAGATCTTATCTTCTATTGACGTTGGTGTTGAAACTCAAGGGAGATCTTATCTCCAATCGAGGTTGAAGGAGATCTTATCTCCTGTTGACGTTGAAATTAAGCTCGGAGGAGATCTTATCTCCAACCAAGGTTGAAGAAGATCTTATCTCCTATTGATGTTGAAGTTGGAGCTTAGGAGAGATCTTATCTCCAGCCAAGGTTGAAGGAGATCTTATCTCTTGTTGAAGGGTTGGAGCTCGGCGAAGATCTTATCTCCAACCGAGGTTAAAGGGGATCTCATCTCCTATTGACGTTGGCATTGAAGCTTGGGGGAGATCTTATCTCCAGCCAAGGAGGGTCCCTTCTTCTAGTGTCAATTCTGTTGGTGCAGAATCTGGTGGGCACCGAATCGAGCTAAAGTTTGGAAAGAAGAGGTCACTGTCGGTGATCTACAAAATAAAGTCCCATCCAAAGTTGGTGGTGGTGGCTCCGGTAGGACCCTCCGATGATCAAGTCAGCTCTTCTAGCCAACAGAAATAGAGTGCTTAGGTAAGAATTTAGTAGAGTTTTGAGAAGGAGAAGAGAGCCTAGAGAAAACATATCTAGAGGATGCCTTTTTATAGATGGAGCCTGTCGTAACCGTTTGGTAGTGGAGTTGCCTATAGCAGACTGATAAATGACAGTCATAACCATCCTAATAAATGACAGTCGTAACCATCCAGTAGTGGGATCACCTATTCATTGAGATTTAATAGTCGAAGTTTGGAGAAAATAGGCATTGGTTGGTGAAGAACTTTGACATATATCAATTCTAGAGGAGTTCAGACTTTTAAAGAAAATACGGCTAGAAGGGATCATCTGGGAGGAATACTATTTGAAATCTGAAAGTAATCCACTAGAGGAATCCAGATGAAGATCGACTGAAGGAGACATCCGAAAGAAGTTCGGCTCCTATAGAAATTCGACTGAAGAAGAGGTCTGGAAGAAGTTCGGCTCTTGGAAGAATTTGACTGAAGGAGACATCCGAAAGGAGTTCGGCTCCTATAGAAATCCAACTGAAGGAGAGGTCTGGGAGGGGTTCGCCCGCTAAAGGAGTTTGATTGAAGGAGAGGTTCAGAAGGAGTTTGGCTCCTGAAAGAATTCGACTGAAAGAGACGTTCAAAAGGAGTTTGGCTCCTTTATAAATCCAACTGAAGGAGAGGTTCGAAAGGAGTTCGGCTCCTAGAGGAATCCGACTGAAGGATACGTCTGAAAGGAGTTTGGCTCCTATAGAAATCTGATTGAAGGAGAGGTCTGGGAGGGGTTCGGCCGCTAGAGAAGTTCGTCTGCTAGAGGAAGAATTTCCAATCGAAGCTTTCCATGGTTACCAATCGCATTAGGCTAAGCATTAGACTGGACTTCGACGAAAGCTGGGTTTATCTCCATCAAATAAATTTCATAATTTCATCTATAATAAATTTCATCATTTCATTATATAAAAAGTATTTCATTGTAGAAATTATTTTTTGATAAATAAGTACAAAAGATCCAAAATAAAAGTAAAAATAGGAGAAAACAAGCCGCCAACCATCAAGCATCGATAATATATGGAGAAGGAGAACGGACTGAATAAGGGGAATGCTAAGAGAAGCTCACACCGGCCTACTACTGCCTCATCAGCTGCATCATCTACTCCATCTGTGACATCTGCTCCATCATCTATGATTGAAATAGCTGGTACTCATCGATGCATGCAATCAACTCAGCAGTCCGCTATCGATCCTCAGTAGCCTGTCTTTATATCTCCGTCAGCTGGATATCATAGGCAACATGGATGCCAGCCCTAGATGAGCATGAAGATGTAGGAGCTCTGATCCCATGCCCTAGCCCCCTAACATAACTGTTAGATATGTGCCCTAGAAACCAGATTGGCTGATACTTATTAAATACTTTCGAGGGATATTTTCATAATTTTGACTTAAAATTAATTAAAAAATTATTTTTTCTATCATATTGTGTATAAAATATCTATGATACATCCATTGAGTTAATAGGCATGATAACATATATTCTCAAGAGTTGAGAATTTAAGGCATGTGTTATCATAATTAACTCATAAATTGCCCCCGATCGTAGGATCATCACGAGGATGGTGATTGATCCAGAAGATCGGTGTATGATCACTTTCTTAGGATAGATGAGTCTTGAGTCTACGGTGTAGAGACATTGGAGCAAGAGTATAGGTACTCGTTAGAGAATGAGGGCACTGAGCGTGACCACCTCGAACAGTCATAAGAGAGCCCACCTTCTTATCGATGACTAGCTCGATGCTAAAGCGTGTGTCTGATTTTTTGACCTAAGGTGCATTGGCAGTTCACCTTGAGGATGTTATAGTTTGACTACACCATAACTCGATCTCCTAGCCATTCGAAATCCTGAGGTGTATGTTGGCTATAGCATGTTCATTGTAGGAATTAGATCGCACCAAGATGGGATCTATCAACCTCGGTAGAGGAGGAGTGGTCCTATGATGATCATGAGATTGAGTCCTAAAACCCTAGCCATGGTAGTATGAAATAATAGAAAGAAGCTTTTATTAGGATTTCACATCAGACTCGAATCGAACGATTCATTCATATGACAAGTGTTGAGTTTGACGAGTTCATCTTAACCCTAATCCCATTAGGGCTCATGATAGAAGAACTCAATCATACAGGTAGTTGCACTGAGAGGTTTGCTATTCGGTTCTGATGGATTGCCACCATATACTACTAGGTGTCAATGGTGGATTTTGGGATCAATTAGAATTGTCTTGATAATCGATGATTCTAATTGGATGAATTAAAAGAGTTCTGATTCATTGAAAGATGTTTCGATGATGTCATTGATGGAAATCATGACATGTCCCATTATCATACAGAACTAAACCTAATTAGATTACACAAACAAGAGTTTGGATCTAGATGTCATCAATTGAGCTAACCCAATTTGATTGATTTGGATTAAATCTAATTAGGTTCAAGAAAATTATGCTAGCACACAGTTGAACCTAATATTCTCCTTCTATCATCTTTCTAGTTCATCTCAATTGAGCCAAATTGGATTTGGCTTATCCAAGAGCCTTATATGGCTCTATCCTAGTTTGACCAGAACTTGTCTAGATTAGAAAAGTCTCGTCCTAACCTGATCTAGGCTTGTCCTAATCCATTGGATGGAAACAGGACAAGACCTGATAATTTGTGGAACTATTTGGACAAGGCTTATCCAGGAACTCTATAGAGATTTATCTTGATCTGATTAGACCTTATCCTAGCCTGATCAAGACTTGTCCTAAATCGCATAAGATAGGAATAAGACAAGGGTTGTCTTTGCCAGATTAGGGTTTGTCCTAAAATCATGAGATGAAAATTAGACAAGCCTCTCCAAAAAAATTTAGATGGATTTTTCTTGATTTGACTGGACCGAGTCCTGGTCTAATCAAGGCTTGTTCTAACTTGATTAGGATTTGACATAAATCTATTGGATGGGACTTGAAAAGGTTTTGTCTTAATCCCATAAGATGGGAACAGGACAAGGATCAAATGTTGACCTAGTGTGCAGGAAAGAAGAGATATGGCGTGCGCCCTTTAGAATTTATCTGAGAGCGTACGTCCATATGGTGTTTATGTGAGGAATAAGGGGTGCACTCCTTCTTTGGCCATGCGCCCCATATGGATAGAGTGGAGGTGTCCCATTCAAATGGGATTTGAATGTGTCAAATATACTTGATGAGATCAAATATCTAGGAGATAAGTTGCTTGCATAAATCAAAGTTTATCTTTCCATCTCCATGCCATTTTCTCTAATTTTTGTATGATAAAATCAGAAAAATAAGAGGGTGGGGCATGGAGATCAGTTAAGAAGTCCTTCTTCTTGTTAAACTTTGACCTGTTCAAAGTTATATGCAAAGGGACTCTTGACTAGGTTTATAAATTGGGTTCTGCGCAAGCTATTGTGCATAGAAAATTCTCTATGGCGAAGCCCTACCAAAATCTCGATCTCCATGCCTTTCTCATATGATCCTCTCCCTCTTCTCCACACCTAAGAGTTAGGCAAAACCTATGAGCAAAGATCAAGTCTCGTTGGCACGAAGATCAGTGAGAGACGACGGTGTTCATGAGACGAACGTGCAGCCCTCAAAGTTTGATTTGAAGGCTCTATGGGAAGACATCGGATCTGATCTTTGAAAATCAAATCCAAAAGGATGAGACTTCTAGATCTAACTCAAGTGGATACTGATAGAGGTCGGGCACATGCGTGGCTCAATCAGAACCTCGAATCAATCGTTAGATCATCATAATGAGTAAACGGTTTAACCAATCAGGTGATAATTGTTATCACTATTTTTATTTTTATTTTACTTTAAATTTTAGATCAATCTAATCAGATCTGAAAACTCTTAAATCTAATCAAATCATAAAAAAATTTTAAAAAATTATTTTACTATAAATCTGATCCGATCATATGCATCCTGCGGTAGGAAATTTTAGTTTTTTCTTTAATAAGGGTCTCGTACCAAGCACCTGATCACAGATCTCATCATCTATGGGTGTGGTCGAGCCCTTTGAGGTAGGCTAGGATCTAATGTCTATCATATGATTCTAAAAATTAAAATTATAGCTATTCTAAGTTTGTATTAAAAATTAAAATATTAATAAAAAAATAGTTGAAAAAACTTATGTAAAGCTCATGGCTTCCGACCGTCCATTACCCTGATCGTCGCTAATGGGTCCATTGGTAGATCTCGATCCTACTAAAAAGGTCACCACTCTCTACATCTTTCTATAATTTGAGAATAATTAATATATATTTTTAAATAGTTAAAGAGTTAAAATATGATAAATAAAAATTACTTACCATCTACTCCATATGGCACATCGATCTTGCATAGTTAAAAGTCAAATTAGTTAGTAACTAAATTTAAAATAAATAATTTAATTATTGAATTCTAAATAAAAAAAGTTACCTGATATGTTAGATCCTCGTAGATGCAGCATTTGATAGCCTAGTCCTCAACCAAAATCTCGATCCAAATTTCAGATCGGATTTTGGATAAGATCCCAGATTGGATCTCGGACCGAATCCCAAACTGGATCCTGGATAAGATCCTGACTTAGATCCCTGATCGAAACTTGATCCGAATCCCAAATCGGACAGTTTATATGCATTATAAATTAAAACCTTCGACTAATGCAAATTAAAATATTAAATCATTATCATAATGAAATACATGGGCTAAACAAATAAAAAGATTAAACTATAACAAGTAAAAGCATAAAAATATAATTAAAAACTTAACTATTTTAATTATAAAAAAATTATTATTATTATTAATATAATCGATTATTATTACTATTACTATTACTATTACAATCATAATCCCTCCGCCGCCCACCACCGGTGCCCGCAGCCCCCCATCCTCTGCGGCACCTGTCCGCCGCCCACCACCTGAGGCCATGGGCGGCCCCCAACCCATCTCGTCACTATCGCCCAATGTCCCCGCACCCCATGCGGCCCCCCACCACCTGCAACTGGCACCCACCCTCCACGCCCCGCCATCTGCTACCAGCTACTGCACGAAAACACGCACGACCCCCATCCCACGGTCCCATCACCACAGCCCCACGGCCCCCCACCCCTGCAGTCGGCACCCATCATCTGCGCCCCATCGCCCACCATCGGCCATTGCACGAAAACACCCGTGGCCCCTCAAATAATCGAAAGAGGACAAAAAAAAAATACCATCAATGGCGGCGACAATGGCGGTAGTGGCAACGGCAATGGCGGTAGTGGCAGCGGTAATGACGGCAGCAATGATGGTGACAACAGTGGCTGCGATAACGATGGTGGTAGTAGAAGACCCGATCGTCAGCCAGTGGAAGCCAAGGAGGAGGGGGAGAGAGAGGACGAGGGGGTGAGAGTGGGTTTTGATCGGGGTAGTGAGAGTGGGTATGGTGTGAACGTAGTGGGAGGGGATATTTAAAGGGATTTAGCGATGGATTTTTAGTGATAGAATTTCATCGCTAAAATAGTTATTAGCAATAGAAATTCATATTTCATTGCTAATAATTTCCATCAATTATTTTTCCAAAAAATTTTCTCTCCAAAAAATATTAAAATATTTGATAAAATTATTTACGATGAAAAATTAATTTTCATCATAAATAATAATTATTTATGATGAAAAATTTTCATCATAAATAATTTTTCATAAATAAATAATTTAAAAAAAATAAAAATATATGAGAATCTTTGTGATGGAAATATTCCATCATAAATAAAAATTATTTACGATGGAATATGTATTTCCATCATAAGTAATATTTAATTTTTGTATATAAATAATTTAAAAAATTAAAAAAGATGAGAATATTTATGATGGAAATATTCCATCAAAAATAAAAATTATTTATGATGGAACTAAAATTTCCATCATAAATAATATTTATTTGTGATGAAAATTTTTCATCACAAATAGTTATCCATATATAAATAATTTTTAAAAATAAAAAAATGAGAATATTTATGATGAAAATATTCCATCATAGATAAAAATTATTTATGATGAAAGGAATTTTCATCATAAATAATATTTATTTATAATAAAAATTTTTCATCATAAATAATTATCCATATATAAAAAATATAAATTATTAAAAAAGGTTGGATTTTTTGCAACAATTTTTTTTTAAAAAGAAGGCAAAAATATACTATACATGACCAATGCGATGGGATTGAGCAGTGCAAGCACGTCCACTATTAGCTAGCCCACAGATAAATTAATTTTTTAATTTTTTTAAAATTAGTATTCTTTTAAAAAAAATTTATTATTATCTAAATATTATATAATTTTAAAATTTAAAGCCCATCTTCATCATTCATTATTTAAATAATTATCGTGTGAGTATCGCTACAAAAGATCACCTCGATCTGGTAACTCTAGCTTTATAGAGCGATAAAATTTGATTTCGATGGTCACGAACGATTGCATGATGATCTGATAGATAAAAATTACTGATGGATCTGAGAACTTGCAATGATAATCTATGTGATATTTGTAGTATACTATCAAAATTTTACTTCAATCAAATATTATTATCATGGTTAATTTAGTACGAGATGATTTCAGCCATTAAATAAAAAAGAGTGATCAAATAGCCAAACGACATTCGATTAAGATGATTTTTTAGATAAATGATCTTTGCTACTATTTTGATCATTTGTATAGTGAAGATTATAAAAATCAAACCGCATGTATATGAACGATCCAAAACTACATGTCTCTTCATACTTATTCTTAATGTCCTTAAGTAATTATACTTTTATTTTTATAAGATTTGCTTAACGTGGATGGTTCATATACATACAATTTAAATTTTACAATCACCACCATGTAAATGATGAAAATAGTAGTAATGATCATTTATCTAAAAAGTTGCTTTAATCAAATATTGTTTGGCCTTTTGATCACTCATTTTTTATTTAACGGTTCAAATCATCTCATGATAAATTGATTATGATAATAATATCTGATTAAAGTAAAATTTTGAAAGTATACTACAAATATAACAAAGATCATCATTATAAAATTTTAGATCCATCAATAATTTCTATCTATCAGATCATCATATGATCATTCGCGACCATCGAAATCAAATTTTATCGATCTACATAGCTAGAGCTACCATATCGAGGCAATATTTTGTGACAATGCTTGCATGATAATTATTTAAATAATGAACAATGAAGATGGACTTTAAATTTTAAAATTATGTAATATACAAAGAAAAATAGAAATATTTTTTAAAAAATACTAATTTTTAAAAAAATTAAAAAAAAATATTAATTTGCTTGCAGGTTGGTTAATAGTGGGTGCGCTCGCACCCCTCAATCTTGTTGCATTGATCATGCATGGCATATCTTTGCCCTTATTTTGTTTTTAAAATAGTCCATATTTTTCTATTTTTTAAATTTAAAATTTTGATCAGATTATTTATGATGAAAATATTTCACCATAAATAAGTAATCAGTTGCGATGCAAATATGAATTCTATCACAAATAATTCAGCATTTTTAGTTTTTTAATTGATTTATTTTGTTTAAATTATTTATGAAGGAAAAGTTCCATCATAAATAATCGATTATTTATGATAGAAAATAAATTTTCATCATAAATAATCAATTATTTATGATAAAAAATTTTTGTTATAAGTAATTCAATATTTTAAATTTTTAAATGATATATTTTATTCAAATTATTTATGATGGAAAATTTTTTCATAAATAATCAATTATTTATGATGAAAATTTAATTTTCATCATAAATAACCTATTATTTGCAATGAAAAATCTCCATCATAAATAATATGATATTTTTAATTTTTTAAATAATTTATTTATTTAAATTATTTATGATAGAAAATTTTCATCATAAATAATTGATTATTTATGATGAAAATTTAATTTCTATCATAAATAACCTATTATTTATGCTAAAATTTTTTCATCATAAATAATCCAGCACTTTTAATTTTTTAACTAGTTAATGTTGTTCAGATTATTTATGATAGAAAAGTTTCATTCCAAATAATCAATTATTTATGATAAAAATAAAATTTTGATCATAAATAATCAATTATTTATAATAAAATTTTTTTATCATAAATAATTTGATATTTTTAATTTTTTAAATAATTTTTTTATTTAGATTATTTGTGATGAAAAATTTTTATTATAAATAATTGATTATTTATGAAAAAATCTAATTTTCATCATAAATAACCTATTTTTATGATGAAAAATCTCCATCATAAATAATCCACTATTTTAAATTTTTTAAATGATTTATTTTATTTAGATTATTTATGATGAAAAATTTTCATCCTAAATAATTGATTATTTAAGATGAAATTATGATTTTTATCATAAATAACCTATTATTTATGATAAAAAACTTTTATCATAAATAATTTGATATTTTTAAATTTTTTAAATAATTTATTTACGTTAGATTATTTATGATGGATATTTTTTATCATAAATAATTATTATTTATGATAAAAAATATATTTTCATCATAAATAATTAATTATTTATGATGGAAAACTTTTTTCATTGTAAATAAAGACTATTTATGATGGAATTTTTTTTCCATCGCAAATACTTTTATTTGCAACAAAATTTTTTTTGTTGTAAATAATTTTATCATAAAAAATCTATTTTTTTGTAGTATCACCGAGCTCGAACTAGCATCCTTCCTTAATGGATCAGCTCTAGTGCGATAGCTCTGGAGCCATTGCTCAGGTGAAGAAACCGAAGGCACACTAGTGGGCAAATTATATTCTGTGCTGCTACCATAGAAGATCGATGGAAAGAAGAATCTAGCCGATTCATTCACTAAAGCCATTACGGTGAAGGAGCTTAATGACTTCAAGTTGAAGATGGATATTAGATACTTCATCGATTGATTTTAGTACAAGTGAGAGATTGTTGGGAATAGTGTCCTAAAGCCAATCATCAGCTTGTTGATGATTGTGCTATTTCTTATACTTATATATGAATTATTAATAAATAAAATTTATTTTAATATTTTTCATCATAAATTCTCATATCTTTTAATGAACTTTTATGTTGTGGTGAAGTTCTGAGGACTATTTAGAATCGACAAAGAAGGATTTATCGTTTAGTCCTTAAACCTATTTATGACCAAATGATATATTATTACTAAGGATGACAATATTTATGGAGTGTAGGTCCTTGTGTGCCATATGAGTTTGTTGTCCTCTTAACCAAAAAGTATGGAGACACTGGTATGGCATGTAGGTGAGATGAAGGAGTACATCTGCATTGAACATGTCCAACTCCAGAGCTTTTCTATTATCAAGATTTGCTCCGATGAAATATGGGTTTAAGTGTCCCTCCGATCGAAGATCACCATGGTGACTTTTAAGTAACTCATTGTGCTTTGGTGCCAGACTATCTGACTTTTTAATTTAATAATGAAAGATTTCTAGGCATGTCAAGTACTTGAGAAGTCGGTGCATGTATCAAGATGGGATTGACCACTCCTGATTTCAGAAGCTATGTTCAATTATGTTTTAATTTAGCAAATCCTTGGCCAGGGTAGTCCTAGTGAGGGGTCAGAGGACTGATTACTTTGAGATACAATTTGGATATACTTTTTAAGATTGATAGTTTAACTCGGAGTCATCCTATACATAGAGGTCAAAGGATTGAATTATGCGATAATTACTTCACGTAGGTTCTTAATGTTACAATTATACTGATTCGACCTATCTGAATGTCGGATACCATTGCTAGATGATTACTTTAATTAGTACAAAAAGTAGTTCCTATGCTACTAGCTTAGGTTCGAGCCTATGGGGTCACACATATTAGAGATTTCTATCTGATCTGATAAGAATCCTACTAACTGGGACTCTATGGTCAAGAGGTCCATTAGATTGGGACTCTTCGATCGAGAGTCCTACTAGACTATGACTCTAAGTCCTACTTATCTAGGACTCTATGATTGAAAGTCTTACTGGTCTGGAACTCTGTGATCATGAGTTTCACTTGTTTGGGACATCGGAATCAAGAGTCCCACTAGTTTGGGACTCTTCAATCAAGAGTTTCATTTTGATGGGACTCTATTACTTGGATACCCACTGGATTTGGACTCTATATTTATAAGATATTTAATTAATAATTTGATCACTAATTAACTTAATTTGATTGAATAATGATTTTTGATTCAAGTCCAATTGAATTGGATTCAGTTGGATTTGACCCGATTAGATTTTGAGATGACCTAATCGCCAAGAAGGTTGGATCTCTGATTTGATCAAGGGTTGGGCTTGATCAATTCCTAATTTTATTAGGATTTAATTGAGCCTAATTTAGCCTAAATTTGATAGATTTAACTTGGTCTAATTGGGCCTAACCAATTATGATTGGAATGGGTTCAATTGGATAAGGTTTAAATTGAAACTAGTTCGACTAGTCTTCCCTTTCTGTGCCACCTCACTTCTGCACCCATAATTTTTATGAGAAAAAGTTTCTCATATATTTCTCCATGCACAGAAGGAGCGCATGCCCAGGTCTCTCTGGCCCCACATGGATAAGTGCCAAGTTGTTTTAGTTTAAATTCAAATGAGATTTGAATTTGAACCTCCAATAACTTATCCTTATACATGTGCCCACATTTTTCCATGAGAAAGAGTTCTCATAATTTTTTTCTCCATGCAAAAAAGGGTGCATGCCCTCCTTTCTCATGCCCCTAGTGGATAGGATTAGATGGTTTTGAGTTCAAATTCAAATTATGTTTGAATATGAATTGAAACCAACCTGATGTCATCCCTTCATGCGGTGTTTGCACTGAAAGGTGCATAATGTATTGCATTATTCCTTGGAATGTGCACATTCCTGGTGTAAGAAACCCCATCTGTGAGCCCTCATTTCTACATGGAGAAATTCAAAAAAAAATTAGAGAGAGAAAAAAACTAAAAATAGAAAGTTGGGCGTAGGATTTTTTAAGAGCATATCCTAGTTCTCTGACCTAGGATTTAGAAAGAGAGTTTGCAAGCTATGAGTATTGTGAGCACACTAAACTTTTAGGAGTGCCTCCTCTACCTCTCATCTACATCCAATGGCGATCCAGAGCATCCAAAGATCCTGTGGACAAAGATCGAAGCCATTCGGTCGACAACAGCCATCAAAGAGTTCCAGCATTGAGCTAGCACTTGGGAGGAGCCGATCGGGTTCAGGAGTCTCGTGTGGATGATTTGCAGAGTCCAGACACATTGTGTGGCTGCATTGCAACTAGTAGATCTTCTTGACGGTAATCAAATTATGGAGTTTGGCTACCTACATAGGTATCGTATTCTGAACACGTAGAACTAGTAGTAAAATAGTTTTATTGCTAGTATGTAGTTTTCAAATTTAAAGCATATATATCATATTTGGATCCTTAGTTTAGGATTTTCTCATATGATCAGTAGCTCTAAAATTAATTAGATTAACTTTATTTTTGGTGCATTTAGTTTAATTTTGAAAAAAGTTTCTAAAGTAGAGCTAGAAACCCTGCACTGCATACCTTCATGCCCATGATGATTTGATAGAAAAGTGAGGAGAATCCATCGATAACCTTATTGCAGTCTCTCTAAATGATGGGCATGAAGATCACAAGGTTCAGATGGCTCTAATTTGCAAGAGGTAGTTAAAAAGCAGCTTGCTGCTTTCGTTTGCAAGAGGCAGTTAAAAAGCAGCTTGCTTTTTTCTTGCAAAATAATGCTGATGTCTTTGCCTGGATTCTTATAGATATGCCTGAAATTGTTGCAGAGTTAAACATTATCTGGGTGTAGATCTAAAACACCCACCCATGAAATAGAAGAAGTGCAGCTTTGCACCTAAGCGGCAAAAAATAATTATGGATGAGATTGATAACCTTCTTAAAGTCAAGTTCATCTAGAAGATGTCCTACCCAGATTGGATTGCAAATGTGGTCCTCATCAAGAAGGCGAACGACAAGTAAAGGATGTGCATTGACTTCATAGATTTGAACAAGGCTTGCCTAAAGGATAGCTACCCCTTGTCTAGAATTGATCAATTGGTGGATGTGACTTTGGACCATGAGCTCCTCACTTTCATGGATGCCTTCTCTGGCTATAAGCAAATCCGGATGGCACTAGAGGATGAGAAAAAAACTGCTTTTATTACTGACCGTGGTTTTTATTGTTACAGGATCAAGCCCTTCGGACTTAAAAATATAGGTGTGACTTATCAATGCCTGATGAATAAGATCTTCAAGAAGCAGATCAACCGCAATATGGAGGTCTATGTAGATGACATGCTTGTCAAAAGCCGATCTTCAATAAACCACATCATCGATCTAGAAGAAACCTTCAACACTCTCTGAAAGTATAAGATGAAGCTGAATCCAACTAAGTGTGCCTTCGGAGTAACTTCAAAAAAATTCTTGAGATTCATGGTGTCAAGGCATGATATTGAAGCAAATCTTGAGAAGATCTAAGCCATCTAAGAGATGATGGCTCCAAAAATAATAAAAGAAGTCCAGCACCTAACAGAAAAGGTTGCGGCTCTGAATCGCTATGTTTCAAGGTCGATCGAGCATTGCATGTCCTTCTTCAAAATACTTAAATAGCCAAAGAACTTTTGTTGGACCCCTGAATGTCAATGAGCCTTTAAGGAATTAAAGAACTACCTCAGCTCACCTCCTTTCCTTGCCAAGCCCAAACCTAACAAAGAATTATTCCTGTACTTGGCTGTCTCTCCCACTACCATTGGAGCTATTCTAACAAAAAAAGAGGCGAAAATCCAGAAGCCGATCTACTACATAAGCCGAGTTCTAAGGGATGCAGAAATAAGGTATATTAAATTGAAAAAGCTAACCTATGCTTTGTTAATTGCCACCAAAAAGCTTCGACCTTCTTTTCAGGGGCATACAGCCATGCTTCTCACTGATCAACCTATCAAAGCAGTTCTTCATCAATCGAATACTTCTAAAAGAAAAGCAAAATGGATAATTGAACTTACTAAGTTTGATATTAGTTTTCAACCTCGGCCATCTATTAAAGCTCAAATACTGGTTGATTTTGTAGTAGAATGCACCATCCTTGAAGAAACCAAATTTGAACAGTAGGAGGCTAGTATTTTTAGTTTGCAACTAAGCTCCTCTAAGGAGAAAGCGGACCTCCTTGAAGATTTCTAGGCTTTGTATGTTTATGGTTCATATAATGCATCTAGAGTAGGCGCAAGCTTAATTCTTATCAATCTAGAAGGAGTTATTACTGAATATACGTTGCACTTCAATTTTTTTGCTACCAATAATAGGGCAGAATATGAAGCCCTGATCACTAGATTGAGAATGACAAAAGAATTAGGGGCAGATTGTGTTAAAGTTTATAGTGATGCTCAATCGGTGGGACAAGTCAATGGCAGTTATGAAGTTTGGAAAGAAAGCATGAAGAAATACTTGGATAAAGTATAGAGCTTAATATCAGCCTTTGATAGTTTTGATATTCAATAGATCCCTAGAGTAGAAAATACAAGGGCAGACGTTCTATCCAAATTGGCTACTTTGGCTCCAAATGAATTATCCAAGGAGATTTTCTTCGAAGTTCTTCAGCATTCAAGTTCAGAGGAGACCCAGACCATAATGCAAGTTGATCCTGAGTCCAGTTGGATTGTTCCATTGATACTCCATCTGAAAGATGGCATCCTTCCTAGAGACCCCAAGGAAGCTTGAAAATTGAGGAATCAGGCTTCCTGTTATGTCTTGTATGAGGATAAATTGTATAAGAGGTCCTACTTTTTGCCATTTCTTAAGTGTCTCTAACCTTTTAAAGCTGATTATACATTAAAGAAACTTCATGAAGGAATATGTGAAAACCATCAAGGAGCCAGATCTCGATCATACAAGCTGCTTTGGTAAGGATATTATTGGCCAACTATGCAACAGGATATAATTGATTATATGAAGATATATGACTGGTGTCAAAAAAATACCAATATTCAAAGATTGTTGGCTTCTCAGCTCACATCTTTGAGTGCTCCATGGCCATTTGCATAATGGAGAATGGATATACTTAGATCATTTTCCATGGCATCCGGATAGTCAAAGTTTCTTCTGGTGGCAGTGGACTATTTCACCAAATGGGTCGAGGCCGAGCCCCTAGACAAAATCACTAAAGCTAAAATGCAAGACTTTATCTGAAAGTCCATAGTTTGTAGATTTGACCTACCATGGACTTTAATCACTAATAATATGCGCCAGTTCATGGGAGTAAAGTTTGCTAAGTTTTATGAAGATTTGAATATTTTCCATCATTTTACGTTTGTAGCCCATCCTTAGGCAAATAGTGAGGTCGAGGTAACTAATAGAATTCTGTTGCAGAGGATAAAGGCAAGGCTTGAGCGAGAAAAAAAAATATGGATGGACAAACTCTATCATGTGCTCTAGGTTTATAGAACCATCCAAAGATTGCCAACTGGGGAAACTCCATTTGCTTTGACTTTTGGAACTGGGGCAATCATACCAGTTGAGCTTGGACTCCCCTTAGCATAAGTTGAAGGGTTCAATGAATAGAATAACTCATAAGACCTCTGGACAAACCTCAGTCTATTGGAGGAAAAGCAGGAAAGGGCTCAAATTCGGATGACAGCCTATAGAGAGAAAGTGGCTTAGTATTATAATTTCAAAGTTAGGAGCAAAGCATTCAAGGTTGGAGACCTGGTGCTATGACGAGTAGATATCTCTCAGCCACAAAATCAAGAAAAGCTCGCCCCAAACTAGGAAAGCCCTTATGAGGTCGTGGAAATCATCCAACCCGGAGTTTATTATCTGAAGGAGCTTGGAGGGGCTACACTCCCATGATCCTGAAACTCAAAAAATATACAAATGTATTATCAATAACCTCATTTTAATAAAATTTTCTTACTTTAACATCCTTATCTTTGGTGCAAAATTGTGCAATGGTAGAAAATTGTTCAACCAAGCTTCGTTCCGAAATAAGGTAGAAGGCCTCCGATTCTTAAATAGGAGATAATGGAAAGAGGCCCTCTCAATGGCTCTTTTGTGCTCCGGCAAACTTATTAGGAATAGGAGGTAGATCTCATCCTAACAAGGGTAATAGCCAACCATATCATGAACAGGAGGTGAACCACGTCCTGATGTGGATGAAGATCCTCACAGGAGATGGAAGGCCTCTAGTTCTTAAACAGAAGGTAATGGAGAGAGGTCCTCTCAATGATCTTTTTATGCCCAGTAATCTTGTTAAAAATAGGAGGTGGACCTCATCCTAACAAGGATAATAGCCAACCATGTTAGGAACAGGAGGTGAACCTTATCCTGACATGGATGAATATCTCTACGGGGAATTGAAGGCCTCCAGTTCTTAAACAACAGGTAACAGAGAGAGGCCCTCTCAATGGATCTTTTACATTTTGGTAATCTTGTTAGGAACAAGAGGTGGACCTCATCCTAACAAGGGTAATAGCCAACCATGTCAGAAATAGGAGGTGAATCTCATCCTAACGTGGATGAAGACTCCCACAGGGGATAAAAGGCCTCCGATTCTTAAATAGGAGATAACAGAGAGAGGCCCTCTTAATGATCTTTTCTGCACCCCGACAACCTTGATAGAAATAGGAGGTGGACTTCATCCTAACAAGGATAATAGCTAACCATATTAGGAATAGGAGGTGAACCTCATCCTAACGTGGATGAAGACCCCCCTAGAGGTTTGAAGGCCTCCGATTCTTAAATAGGAGGTAACGAGGAGAGATCCTCTCAATGACCCTTTTATGCCCCAACTATCTTGTTAGGAATAGAAAGTGGACCTCACTCTAACAAGAATAATAGCCAACCATGTCAAGAATAGGAGGTGAACCTCATCCTGACGTAGATGAAGACCTCCATGGGGGATTGAAGGCCTTTGGTTCTTAAATAGAAGGTAATGGAGAGAGGCCCTCTCAATGACCCTTTTGCATCCTGGTAACCTTATTAAAAATAGAAGGTGGATCTCATCCTAATAAGGATAAAAGCCAACTACATCAGGAATAGAAGATGAACCTCATCCTGACATGGATGAAGAGCCCCATGGAAGATTGAAGGCCTCCAGTTCTTAAATAGGAGGTAACAGGTAGAGGCTCTCTCAATGGTCATTTTGCGCTCTGGCAATTTTATTTGGAACAAGAGGTGGATCTCATCCTAGTAAGGATAATAGCCAACCATAACAGAAATAGGAGGTGAACTTCGTCCTAGTATGGATGAAGACCCTCATGAGGGATGCAAAGACTCCCAATTTTTAAATTGGGAGGAGCTAACTTCCAAACATAATTCAAAGGCCCTTATTCACAAACAAAAGGGACAAACCAACAAAATAATAGATTGAAGTCATCATTGCAAAGCAACATTACCATAAAAACAACATAATAAGGAATTCTACAAGCATTCAATTGAGATAAGACAACAAAGAAGGAACAAAAGGAATACTATTTCGTTCAAATGAACTTCATTACAAGCAGAGGTCCTTGAGACCGATTATAAAGATAAAAGAGAAAAGAAATATGATGAAGTCCTACTCAGGATCAGACTTCGGACTGTCGGCTCCAACCAATATAAGGGAGAGCTTCAAGTCATTCACCTTCTCCTCGAGCTCTCATCTCACCACCAAACTCTCTCTTAGAAATTTCTCAAATCTATGGGAGTCTTCTTCGATCTCTTTTAACTTTTTTCTTAGGATAGTTGATTCTACCTTAGCATCTTCACCACATCCTTTTGGTAAATCATCTGAATCTTCAGTTGTTGTAGCTCGGCCTTGTCTTTTTCGTATAATGAAGACAGGCTTTCCAAATTGCCCCTTAAAGAAAGAAGCTCATCTAAATTTCTGCTCGAGCTAGTCTCAGTCTAGTCTACTAGTCACTTTTGTAGTCGAGCTATCTTCTCGTCAGCCTTCTAAAGTTTCCATTGAAGTTCAGCAATTTGATCACTCTAACTGAGCATGTAACTGTTATATGAGTCCTCCACCACGCGTAGTTGATTTTGAAGTTTGGAGAATCTTTTAAAATAATCCCAGCAATACTCCTCTCAGCTAGTGGACCATACCAAGCTCCCCTCTAACAGTTGCATCTTCTTTTTCGCTACATTGGGTTCAACTTCTAGGGAGTTCATCTTCATGGTCAATATCCAAGACTTTTCACCTTTCAAGGGTGGGAAGCCCAAAAAGGACTTTAGCAGTCATAGTTTTGTACTCCTTTTATTCAGACTTTGAACTCGAGAGTAGGGGACAATTATTGGGGATAAAATAGCTCCCATCGAAGTCCAATGAGATGTTTGACCTTAGTATAACTCCATTCAAAGTCATGGCAACCATGTCCAAATTTCAACCAAGCTACTTTCCAGCTCCAACCTAATTCAAGAAGGTCGGCCTTTAGACCTTGTTCGTCAGACAAACTTCTCAACAAAAACCCTTAGCCCTCTTCCTATGACTGTAGAACTTGTTAAAAATGTGCTAGATTTCAGTCAGCCAAACTTGAGCAATGAAAAGAGTTGTCGTTTGATTGATTTTGATTCTTGGTTCAAGATAGAAAGCAGGATTCTAAGTATTAAATTCCAGCATCATCCGACCTTGTTTAATGGCTGACCTTGAGGATGGTCAAATTTTTTCACTGCATAATGTATCTCATCAATTTTGCATCAAGGATCCTAGCCAATCAAACTCTTGAGAACAGCCAGAGCAGCACCAATGAGAAGCCATGAGTCTTGACAGTCATCCATCTGAGCTTTCGGCTGATCTCGAATCTCCACCATCCCGACGAACTCCTCTAAAAGAGCCTAACCATAGTCCTCCATAAAGAATCCACTATCCTCTTTCTGATTTCTAGCTAGAGCATTCACGCCAGCTCTCAGCCAATCTTGAAGGTGGTCGAGCTCCTCAAAGCTGTCATAAGTAGCATCAATAAAATCTAACCAATTGCAGGTCTGCCGTCCATTACTTAGAGACCAATCTTCAAGTTTGGCTAATCCGACTTCGGATCTTCCATTCCAGTAGGAACAGCATACTAATATATATAAAAGTCTCCAACCTTCCATCCAAACTCTAGCAAATAAAACTCAACCATCTACAAGTTGTGACAATGGTAGCCTCCTCTTCGTAACAAATACCACGTGGTCTGAACGACCTATTGACATTTTATTTTGGCTATCATTATCATTCAGTTACGAGCTCCACCTATAAAAAAAACTCTCCAGATATATTTTCTTCTCTAAGCTCTTCTCTGTGCTCTAAATTCTTCTAAGTACTTCATTTTTGTTGGTCAGAGAACTAACTTGACCATCAGAGGATCCTTCTAGAATCACCCACCTTTGATTTGGACTTCATCTTGCGGGTCTCATCGATGATCTTGTCTCTTCCAGCTCCAACAAACTCCGGTGTCTGCCCCATTTTCTACATCAACAGGCCAAGAGATGGATAGAACCAAGGAGGAGAACCATTAACTAACAAAACAATGCTAGCATTGTACACAAATGCTCTAATCCAATTAATGAATTTAACATGAAACCCTAAATGTTGTAAAACAACCAACAAAAAATTCCATGGGACCCAATCATATGCATTAGTCATGTCTGATTTAAGTAATAGAAGGGGTTTGGCATGTGAACTATGGATAAGGGAATGCATAAGTTCTTGTGCTATGAGAACATTTCCAATGATTTGATGGCCTAGAACAAATTCACTCTCAGTAGGTGAGATCAAGTTTGAAAGAATGGGCTGATGTTTGTGAATAAGGATCTTGGCCACAATCTTATATACGGTATTACATAAACTAATTGGTCAAAAATTAGTAATGATAATTGGATTTTTCCTTCTTAGGTAACAAAGCAATATATGTATGCTTCTAGACCATTGGCATCGATTCATACTTGAAGAAGTGCTTAATTGCGCTAATGACATCATTCTTAATAACAGGCCAAAATTTTTTATTGAAAAACAATAGAAATCCATCAGGACTTAGCACCTTATCAAGGTGCATCACATGGACTACTAGCTAAATTTCATCCTATAGTTACTATAGCAATGAGAGCATCATTTTATAGTGGGGAGTAGCGGTGCAAAAGAGTTGAGTTGCTCATGAACTACTCGAATTTGACTTGAGTCGGAGCTTGACTCGACTTTATTATTATCGAGCTTGAGTAGCAAAATACTCAACTTGAAAGCTTGCAAGCATACTCGAATTTATATATATTCTTTAATAATATTATTTTTATTTATAATATATATAAATACATATATTATTAGTAAATTAAGGCCTAATTTGAAGCTCAAGTATGGCTTGGTTGATATTCGAATCGAGTTGAGTCGATCTCGAGCTGAGTTTTGTATCTGAGTATTTTGAGTCAAGTCAAGTTTAAGCTTCTAGTTACTTATCTCGGCTCAACTCGGCTTAGTTACAAGCTTCTAGTTTGTAAATTTAGCAAAGTATAATATAGATCATCCCCATGGTGAAAGATATCTCCCACATATCTTGAATTCCATTGTCTCAAAGCTATTCTAGTATTACATAATGATAAGGCAAGCTAGACCCTTTGTGAATGATGTCCATGACAATGCCAGACCCCTTTTTACAACCTAAGAATTACCTTGATAAGAGAGCTAGAACTTTCCAAATCTAAATGGTTTAAACCTTGAGCTATACTTGTCAAGAAACTTAATCAATAGAAGGTAGTGATCTGATGCAAATCATCGCAAATAAGCACTATAGAGTTAGTATTGGGAAATATGTCCCAAAACCAATTATCAACCTATTGACAATTGTGCTATTCTTTATAAATGTAAATAATTTGTTATGAATAAAAGTTTATTTTGGCATTTTTTATCATAAATGAACATCTTCTAATGAACTTTTGTATTGTGATGAAGTTTTTAGAACTATTTAGATTCGATAAAGAGAGAATTTATCGATTAGTTCTTAAACTATTCATGACCAAATGATACGTTGTTAACTAGGACGATAACATTTATCGAGTGTAGATTATTGTATGCCATATGGGTTGGTTGTCCTCTCAACCAAGAAGTATGGAGATACTGATATGGCATACAGATGAGATGCAGAGATACATTATCATCAAACATGACTAACTCCAAAGTATTCTACTATCGAGAATTTCTCTAATGAAATATGGATATAAGTGTCTCTTAGACTAGAGATCACCATGGTGATTTGCAAGCAACTCACTATACTTTGGTGTCAGACAATCTGAATTTCTAATTCAGTGATGAAAAGTTTTTTGGCATAGTCAAGTACTTGTAAAGTCAATGAGTGATCAAGATGGAATTGATCACTCCAAGAGTTTGGAGAAAATGCATCATTATATTTCAATTAAGAAAAATATTAGCCATGGTAATCCATATGATGGATTTGGTATTTTGAAATATAATGTGGGTGACCTATTTAGGATTGACAATAAAACCTTGAGTCATTCTATGAGCGTTTATGGTTAAAGGGATGAATTATATAGAAACCATATCCACATGGGTTCGAAGAGTGTTGCTTTACACATTCGATCATCCGACTGTTGGGTACCATTGCTAGATGATCTTTTTGATTGATACATAAATTTATTTTTATGTTACCAACTTAGGTTCGAACCTATGGGGTCACACACATTAGAGATCTCGATTTGATCAGATGATTGATCCATGATTAAGAATCATTTTATGATCAAACAATCAATATGATTGATGTTTGATCTAGTGCAAATATTGTAGGAGGATTGATTAGCAATCAGATTGCTAATTGGCTCAATCTGATTAAGTAAAAGGGCTAAGATCAAGTCTAATTGAATAAAATTCAATTAAATTAGGTTTGAGCTTGATTAGATCAAGTTTAATTGATTTATAGGATAAGCCAATTACAAAGAAGAACAAGTCCCTATTCAATTAGGACTTATATGCTTCTAATTTCTAAATTGATTAGAATTTAAATTAGATTTAAATTTAATTTAATCTAATTTAACTGGGCTATTAGTTGGACTAAGATCACCTATAATTGGGTTGAACAAGTTTTGATTTGATTAGGTTCAAAAATTATTTGGACTAAGTCAAAACATGGAGTCCCAGTCTGACTGGGACTCTTTCTCCTTGCACCACTCACCCTTGCCCATGCCCCACCTTAGAATTTGCATGAGATCTCTCATGCCCAAAGAGATCCCATGCCACCCCATGTGCCCCTCTCTCTCTTAGATGGAAGGTGGTTTTGGACTTGGTCAAAACTAAGAAGTAGTTTTGATTTCAACAAAACCAAAATTCTTCTTTTGTCGGGTGCCAAACCACCTGATATTTTTCCTGATTATTTTTGATGGAATAAAGAAAATTTTATGTGCCGCTTCCAGGTTCTCTACACCAAGAAATTAGGAGGGGGGCGCCTAAGAGTAGGGCACTCCAATCCTTATCTTATTTGGACATTCCTATCTTGGTGTTTGACCTAGATAGGGACTTTTTCATATCTCTTTATTTAAATGGAGTTTGGGCTTGAGTTTTTTACACAATTTTCAGCCAAGAGAGAGGGTTTGGGTGTGGGAACCTTGGGCTCAAAGGAGTCTAGGGCATAGGACTCTGTAAAGACACAAGTTGTTGTGTCTAGGTGAGAGAAAGAAATAGAGAAGAAGGGCTTTCTCTAGGGTTTTGTTTTGCATCTTCTTCCACCACCTTTTCAAGAGAAAAACATGAAGAAGAAGGCTTATCTTAAATCCTTCCTTCTCCTCCTTTAGTCCTTGGAGAGTCCAAGTTGTTCGAAGAAGGAGTTTCGGCATCAACCATCAAAGAAGGATCAGCATAGTGCTAGCACACTGTGCTGATTTCTAGTTGCTAGACTTCGAATCAAGATCAGAGCTTCATATGGACTTTTCGTAGAGGCTGGACACTTGTGTAGCTTGAAGCAACAACCTTAACCTTAGATCAATAAGTGAAGATCTCAACTTGCAAAAGATAAAAGAGATACGATCTCTTTCTCCTACTAGATTAGATCTAGTTTTATTTGATGTTGATATAATCAATATTTTTATTTTTATTTAATATTTAATTTTTAGATTTATATACATGCATGAATTATGTCATTAGATCCTAGATCTAAAATTTTTTATATTATTTTATAGATTAATATTATTAATCTGTAGCTTTCGCTGTTCATATTTTGAAAAAGTTTTGAAATAGATACTTGCAAACCCTAGATTTTTTGTTCAATTAGTATCAGAGCCTAGGTCTTTTTTTATATGATTTTTATGCATGTTTTAGATTATTTATTTACATTAGATCTAAATTATAATCAGATGTTTAAATCTAAACTTAAATTTTAGATCGGATGAGCTAATCTTATAAGATTATATTGCCATAATGTTTACTTCTTATAGTGAAAAGGTTGTCCTAGTTCGTACTGATCTAAATCTAAATCATAAATTTGTTAGATATAATCTAAGTTAATTTATGATTAATTAGATTTAAAATTATTTAAATCTAAAAATAATAAGTTTTAGATTGCATGGACTGATCTTATAGGATTTTCTTACCGTAAGATTTATCCCCATAAAGATTATCCTAGCACGTGCTGATAAAAAATTCTAATCATAAAATTTTAGATTTGATCTAAGAGTTTTTATAATTTAATTAAAAATATTTTAGTCTAGTTTTTTTATCATAAATATGTTAGATTTGATCTAAAGTGATTTATGATTGAATAGAATTAAAATTATTTTAATTTGAATTACATGAATATGTTTAAATTAGATCTAAAGTAGATTTATGTTTATGTTATTTGTATATTGATTATGAATCAAACATGCAACTGATTGGTAGAGCCATATTGTAAAAATATTTTATAAATATAAAAATTATTTTTAAAATTTTAAATCCCAAACTCTCAGTCCAAAACTTAATTAAGTTGTTTGATTAGAATCTAGGATTGTGAATTGAAAATCCTAAGTCAAAAATTATAACACTTGGATTAATGGGTTAGAGTAAATTAAGTCCATTAACTGGGTTAGACCTAAGGTTAGATTAAAGAATGGACTTAATTAGAGAATTGACTAAATCTAATCAAATGTTGTCTTAGATTAGGTCAAGGTCTTTGCATATCAATAATAATAGTTGTAGTTGGTTAAGTCCATATCTTTAACGAGAATCAAATAAACTTGATTCTTGGCTAAGCAGTCTAGCTCGAACTGTTAGGTGGATCCAATAGATTGATCTAAAATTAGAAGTAAAATAAAAATAAAAATAATGATAGTAGTTATCACCTGATCGAGTAAACCATTTATTGGTTTTAATGATCTGACGATTGATCCGAGGTTCTGATTAAGCCGTCATATGTCCGACCTCTATCAATATCCACTCAGGTTAGATCTGAAAGTCTCCTCCTTCTAAATCTAATCTCCAAAGATCAGATCTGATGTCTTCTTGTAGAGCCTTTAAATTAAACTCCGCAGGCTGCGCATTCATCTTACGAACACCATCGTCTCTCATTGATCTTCGCACCAATGAAACTTGATCTTTGCTTGTAGGTTTTGCCTAAGCATGGAGAAGAGGTAGATGATCAGATGAGGGAGGCATGGGGATAAAGATTTTGGCAGGGCTTCGCCATAGAGAAATCACGATGCATAACAGCTTACGCAGAGCCCTATTTATAGACCTAGTCAAGAGTCCCTTGACATATAACTTTGAGCAAATAAAAGTTTAACATGCAGAAGGACTCCTTAACTGATCTCCATGCCCCACCCTCTTATTTTTTTAATTTTATCACACAAAATTCAAAAAAAGTTGGTATGGAGATAGAGAGATAAAGTTTGCATGGCGCAAGCAACTTATCTCCTAGATATTTGATCTCATCAAGTATGTTTGACCCATTCAAATCTCATTTGAATGGGACACCTCCACCCTATCCATATGGGGTGCACAGCCAAAGGGGGAGTGCACCCCTTATTCCTCATGTAAACATCTAGGGGCATGCATCCCTACGAAATCTCCAGAGGGCACATGCCTCTTATCCTTTAATTCCTGCATTCGAGTCAACATTTGACCTTTGTCCTATTTCCATCTTATGGGATTAAGACAAAACCTTTTCAAGTCCCATCCAATGGATTTTTGTCAAGTCTTAATAAGTTAGAACAATCCTTGATCAGACCAAGACTCAGTCCAGTTAGATCAAGAAAAATCCATCTAGAATTTTTGACAGAGGCTTATCCAAATTTCATCTCATGATTTTAGGACAAGCCCTAATCTAGCAAAGACAACTCTTGTCTTGTTCCCATCTTATGGGATTTAGGACAAGTCTTAATCAGGCCAGGACAAGGTCTAGTCAGATCAAGATAAATTTCTATAGAGTTTTCGGATAAGCCTTGTCCAAATAGTTCCAAAAATTAGTAGATCTTATCCTGTTTCCATCCAATGGATTAGGACAAGCCTAGATTAGGTTAGGACAAGACTTTTCTGATCTGGACAAGTTCCAATCAGACTAGGATAGAGCCATACAAGACTCTTGAATAAGCCAAATCCAATTTGGCTCAGTTGAGATGAACCAGAAAGATGATAGAAGGAGAATATTAGGTTCAATCATGTGCTAGCATGATTTTCTTGAACCTAATTGGATCTAATCCAAATCAATCAAACTGGATTAGCTCAATTGATGACATCTAGATCCAAATCCTTATTTATGTGATCTAGTTAGGTTCAGTTCTATATGGTAATGGGACATGTCATGATCTTCGTCAATGACATCATCGAAATATCTTTCGATGGACTAGAACTCTTTCAATTCATCCAATTAGAATTGTCAATCATCAAGATAATTCTAATTGGTCCCAAAATCCACTAGTGACACCTAGGAGTATATGATGGAAACCAATTAAAATTGAATAGCAAATCTTTCGGTGTAGCTACCTATGTGATTGAGTTCTTCTATCATGAGCCCTGACAGGATTAGGATTAAGGTGAACTCGTCAAACCCAACACCCATTATATGAATGAATCATTTGATTTGAGTCTGATGTGAAACACTAATAGAAACTTTTTTCTATTATTTCACACTACCATGGCCATTGATTTTTGGACTCGATCTCATGATCATCATAGGATCACTCCTCTATCAAGGTTGATAGATTCTATCTTGGTACGATCCAATTTCTATAATGAACATGCTATAGCCAACATACACCTCAGGATTCCAAATGGCTAGGAGATCGAGTTATGGTGTAGTCAAACTATAACACCCTCAAAATGAACTATCGATGCACCTTAGGTCAAAGAACCAGACACACGCTGCAGCATCAAGCTAGTCATCAACGAGAAGGTAGGCTCTCTTATGGCTGCTCAAGGTGGTCATGCTTGGTGCCCTTATTCTCAACAAGTACCTATACTCTCACTCTGATATCTCCACACCATGTACTCAAGACTCATCTATCCCGAGAAAGCGATCGTACACCAATCTTTCGAATTGATCGCCATCCTCATGATGATCTTTTGATCGAAAGCAGTTTATGAGTTAATTATGATAACTCATGCCTTAAATTCTCAACTCTTGAAAATATGTGTTATCATGCCTATTAACTCAATGGATGTATCATAGACACTTTAATATACAATGTGATAGAATAAATAACTCTTTAATTAATTTTAAGTCAAAATTATGAAAATGCTTCTAGAAAGTATTTAACAAGTGTTAGCCAATCTAGCTTCTAAGGCATAGATCTAACAAACTTTCACTTGACCTAAAGCTAATTGACTATAAATCTAAGTTCCATCTTCTCAAGGTGGGCTTGGATCTTCTACTGGCCTAAAGGCTTTGTCGGTGGGTCAGTCACATTGTCTATGGTGTTGACTTTCTTGACCTCGACGTATCCTTCTCGAGGTAATCATGGATTAGGTGGAACCATCTTCTTGGAACTCTTCCAACTTACAGTACCACCAGTGCATAGGAACAAACTTTTAGATGTTGACTTTCGATCATCTTTATCAGACATAAAGTCTGAGTCTGCATACCCCTGGACCTAGAGTTCACCATGCTGAACCTCTTTAGCACCTCCTCTATTTGAGAGACCCAGCATCCTCTTTAGTCTATCCCTATAGACTTCAAAAAAAAATGAAGGATGCCTTACCTAGGTCTATCATAGAAAATTTCTTAGATAACCATACTTTGACCTATGTCAGCATGCGAATATCATTTTCAATTAGGAGGATATCATCCATGTACAATACGAGGAAGACAACAATGCTCCCACTGACCTTCTTGAACATACTTGATTTCTTCTCGTTCTTGATGAAACCAAATGATTTGATTACATCAAGCATTCTAACTCCGAGATGCTTATTTGAGTCCATAGATGGACCTTTATAGCTTGCAGACCTTTGTGATCACTATCATTGGATGTAAAAATAAATGGCTATTCCATATAATATCTTCTTCAAGATATCCAATTATGAACTCTGTTATCACATCCATCTACCATATTTTGTAATTGAAATATATTGCAATGGCAAACAATGTGCAGATGGATGGCCACTGACGAGAAGGTAACCTAATATCCTTTCGCCACTAGCCTAGCCTTGAATATCTTTACATTTCCATCTGCACATATCTTTCTCTTGAAGATCCATTTATACCCAATAAGTACCATACCTTTAGGTGGATCTACTAAGATTCATATTTAGTTTGAGTGCATCAAGTCAATCTTTGACTTCATTGCCTCTTACCAATTCTCGGAGTCGATATCTAATATCACCTCATCATAGATTCTGGGATCATCACCATGAACCCATTTCTCATGAGGAACATTTTTTCTACATGTTCTAAAATAGTACTTAAGTACCTTCAGAAGGATGAAAAATCCTATTTGACCTACGAGGTGGAGGTAGTGAATTATGGATTGGCTCAGACTAACTGGATTTCTGAGATTCCTTGACTTGTTGCTCTTTGGAGACTTTCTTCTTGAGTTAATCTATCTTTCGATGCCACCATCTTGAACAAACTATTTTCAAAAAATGGTCTATCAATCCATAATCACATTATGGTTTTTTGGAAGATAGAAGTAATATCCTAATAACTCTTTAGGATATCCAATAAATCGAGCTCTAAGGAATCTAGACTCTAACTTATCCGCCGTCGGACAACCCTAATTTTGAGATGACTCAGACTTGGCTTCTTACCATGCCATATCTCATACAGTGTGGTAGGAACAGTTTTAGATGGAACCCTATTAAACTATGTTCCTAAGAAAACTCAGAAAGATCCATGAAGCTCATCATGGACAAACCATATCTAATAGGATCCATTTTCTCCATTCTGAAACCCCATTAAATTGAGGCATTCTAGGCGAAGTCCATTATGAGATAATACCATTGTCCTTGAGATAGTCCAAAAATTCCCGACTAAGATATTCACCTCCTCGATCTGATCGAAGAACCTTAATGGGCTTTTCGATTTGCTTTTCTACTTCGTATCTGAATTTCTTGAACTTTTCAATAGCTTCAGACTTATATCATATCAAGTACACATACCCATACTGAGATAGATTATCGGTAAAGATAATAAAGTAGATATAACTGCTTCTGACTGGCATATTGAATGGACCACATACATCTATATGTACCAGGGCAATTAGGTCTATGGCCCTTTTTCATGTTCCATAAAAGGAAGCTTGGCCATTTTGTCTAGAAGGCATGATTCATAAATCGGATATGACTCAAAAGTCAACGGTCCCATTAGTCTAGATTTCTCCAATTTGTTAATCCTGTCTTCAGCTATATAACGTAGCCTAAGGTGCCACAGGTACCTTTCATTGACACAATCTTTAGATCATTTTGATCCTATGGCATTCACATTTTGCTCGACAAACTCAATGATGAGCATTCCTTTAGAAGGTCCTTTTTCCTATTTGATCTTCAAGCTGGCTAGGTATGCAGGGCAGTCTCATTTCCAATGGCCATCAAAGTTATAGTGGAAATACTTTTCTTTCTCCGTGGCCTTCTTCTTCGGCTCGTCCTTCTTTTCTCCTTCTATTTTCTGCTTTTTCATAGACTTCTTCTTTCCAAAAGACTTTCTCTTGAAAGAAGTCTGCTCCATAGCCAAAACTGAGCCCTTTGAACCCTTCAAAGTTTGCTCAGTAGTAACCAGCATATTTATTAACTTAGCCAAGGTTCACTGGAGCTTATTTATATGGAAGTTTAGAATGAACTGCCCATACAAATCAATCAAGGACTATAGAATTACATCAATCTGGAGTTTCTTATCCATCAAGACTTTGAGCTTCTCAAGCACTTTAGGTCCTTGATCATTGCCAAGCAATAATCTTGGACCAACTATCCATCACGCATTTGCACCTTAAAAAGTCTCTTCAAGACTTGATAATGCGCTGCGCGATTCTATTCATCGAACAACTCTTGCAGGTGCGCCAATGTTTGGAGAGCAATTCTGATGTCTTCATGTTGGTGCTGCAATTCATCTGACATTGAGCTCAACATGTGGCACCTTACTTTGCTATGATCGTCAGACCACTTCTCATGAGATGTTCTCTGATCAATAATTGGACGGACTGGTAAAGGGGAGGTCCTGGTCCAATACATAGGTTAACTTTTTCGAACCCAAAATAATTTTGATGTTCTTTAGCCAATTCTTGTAAATTGGTCTGGTAAACTTGTGGGTATCTAGGATTCGGGCTAGGAATTTTGATGCAGATATTTTTCTATAAAGAGTCAAAGTTTCTAGTTAGACTTATAATTTGACTCAATCAATTTATTTAGGGGCTTCATTTTTAAATAAATTAGGCTCCCACTATTTTTTTGGATCCCTACACTCCCTTGGTAGAAATGCAAAAATCTCTGCGATCATTGATTTCTAGTAGGTGGTGCGGTCCCACCCATTGGCTCACCACCTCACCTAACAGTTATTGATGATGGGTCAATCGATGAGTGGATAACTCTTATCCGATGTTTTTCTAAACATGGTGCACCCAAATCTGGTCTCTAATTCGTGAAGCTCATCATGCCTGGAATATTGATCCACTCTTTAGTTAGGTAAAACCCATCATTTGCACAAATTGAATTTCTGATTGGGTCCCTCACCATATCCAAAATATTGAGCCCAACCCATCCTCCAACCCATAGCATCTAATGCCTAATAGACATGGTTGCATCTTTTCGGTGCAACTGAACCACTATATCTAGTCGAGAACAATCAACCCCGAGAAGGACCTGCACATCTACATTGATGGAAGACCTAGGACTTAATATTTTCTTAGGAAGATTTAATTTGGTCTCTTAGACTCAACTAGTCATAACATTTATGACTAACCTAGTGGCATGGGTTAACTCGAATTGTTAGCCATCTCAAATCAGAGCTGAGTCAACTCAATCGATCAGGTAAGTGAGATCAGTGGAAGGAATATGCCATTAACTCATCATGAATGCATTCAAATCGAGTAGCTTTCAATTAAAGACCACTGGTCATATTTTCCATACTTACCTTAGACACTGATTTGTCTAACCAGAATTGATCGGGTTAGCTTACAATCTAGGCTTGAATCATGAAGCCAAATTAGATCTTAACTTGATCGACCACATATGACTATGAGTCGACCTTGACCCAGACTTAATCCTATTAGGCTGATCAAATTTAAGCACTCTCGATCCCACCTAACCAACTCTTGATTCGGTTTGATCAACCGCTATACCTAATTGAGCTACCCACCCAAACCCATGATTTATGAAGATGTCTTAGATCTAAAAATTCATAATTTTAGATTTAATTATTTTCATAAACTTAATTCTTAATTAATTTCAAGGGTTCAATAACAAAATATGCATAAAAATCCTAGGATTTCAAGATCTAGGGTTTTGCAGAAAAGTAAGTTTTTAATTTTTGATTAAGGGCAAACGCACAGCACCCCTACACGCCATAAGAGCACCCCATCGAATGGAAAGAGAGGGCTTTTAAATCCTTCTTATTCTTATGATCGGATGGCTAAGGAGAATGTCTTAATCAGAAATATGAACTATACTACAAAACTATTGGATCTAAAGCATATAACCGTTACATGATTCAAGATCTAATCTATACATGTTTTGCATACATCTCATGTATCAAATTTAATATTTAAATTTATGTTTCAGATCTGATTACATCTGATCTAATATCTAAAAATAAAATTTTAAATGATCTCATCATAAAAATTTTTAATCTAGACTACTTATGGCATAGATCTTTGGAACTAGTCTAGACATGCATTGCATATGTCATACATATAAAATTTTTAAATGCATCTCATATTTTCAGATCTAATTAGATCATATATAATATCTAAATTTTAACTAATATAATCACATAATCTTTAGAAAATTAAATGAATATTTTATAAAATTTTTGATCTAGACTTTAAGATTAAACCAGAGATCTAGTCTAGACATATGCTGCCAATATCACATATATCAAAATTTTAAATTAGACCTTATGTTTCAGATCTGATTACATCTAATGTAACACCTAAAACTTAAATGATCAAATCATAAAAAATTAAATCAGATCTAATCTAAAATATATTTGAAAACTATCATGATATGGAACAATAGATCTAGACTAGAACATGCATTATTTATGTCAAACATATATATTTAAAACATGCATGCAATTTTTGATTTTAGATCTGATTACATCCCATGTAATATCTAAAAATCAAATAATCAAATCATAAGAAATAATTTTAGATCAATCTAAAGATAGATCTGGAAGCAGCAACCTAGCTCTGATACGAGTTGAAGAAAAAATTGGATTTTTCTGCTGTAGGATGCATCTGATCGAATCAGATTTGTAGCAAAATAATTTTAAAAATTTTTTATGATCTGATCAGATTTGAAAGTTCTTAGATCTAATTAGATTGATCTAAAATTAAAATAAAAATAAAAAAAATAATAATAATAACAGTTATCACCCGATCGGATAAACTGTTTATCTGTTGTGATGATCTGACAACTGATCCGAGGTTTTGATTGAGCCACGCACGCATCCGACCTCTACTAGTATCAACTTAGATCAGATCTAGAAGTATCCTCCTTCTAGATCTAATCTCCGAAGATCAAATCTGATATCTTCCCGTAGAGCCTTCAAAATGAACTCCGAAGGCTGCACGTTTGTCTCACGAACATCATTGTCTCTCATTGATCTTCGTGCTAATGAAACTTGATCTTTGCTCATAGGTTTTACTCAACTCTTTAGCATGAAGAAAAGGGAGAGGATCAGATGAGGGAGGCATGGAGATGAAGATTTTGGCAGGACTTCACCATAGAGAAATCGCAATGCACAACAGCTTGCACAGGGCCCTATTTATAGACCTAGTCAAGAGTCCCTTCGCATATAACTTTGAACAGATAAAAATTTAACATGCAGAAGGACTCCTTAACTGATCTCCATGCCCCACCCTCTTATTTTGCTAATTTTGTTGCACAAAATTCAAAAAAAGTTAGTGTGGAGATGGAGAGATAAAGTTTGGATGGCGCAAGCAACTTATCTCCTAAATATTTGATCTCATCAAGTATGTTTGACCCATTCAAATCCTATTTGAATGGGACACCTCCACCCTATCCATATGAGGTGCACGGCCAAAGGAGGAGTGCACCCCTTATTCCTCATGTAAACATCTAGGGGCGTGCATCCTAGGAAATCTCCAAGAGGCGCACGCTCCTTATCCTTTAATTCCTGCATTCAGGTCAACATTTGACCTTTGTCCTATTCCCATCTTATGGGAATAAGACAAAATCTTTTCAAGTCCCATATAATAGATTTATGTCAAGTCCTAATCAAGTTAGAATAAGCCTTGATCAGACCTGGACTCAGTCCAGTCAGATTAAGAAAAATCCATCTAGAATTTTTGAGAGAGGCTTGTCCAAATTTCATCTCATAATTTTAAGACAAGCCCTAATCTGGCAAAGACAACCCCTGTCTTGTTTCCATCTTATGGGATTTAGGATAAGTCATGATCAGGCCAGGATAAGATTCAGTCAGATCAAGATAAATCCCTATAGAGTTATCGGATAAGTCTTGTCCAAATAGTTTTAGAAATTAGCCGATCTTGTCCTGTTTCCATCCAATGGATTAGGATAAGCCTAGATTAGGTTAGGACAAGACTTTTCTGACCTTGATAAGTTTTAGTCAGACTAGGATAGAGCCATACAATGCTCTCAGATAAGTCAAATCCAATTTGGCTCAGTCGAGATGAACCAAAAAGATGATAGAAGAAGAATATTAGGATCAATTGTGTGCTAGCATAATTTTTTTGAACCTAATTGGATCTAATCCAAATCAATCGAACTGGGTTAGCTTAATTGATGACATCTAGACTCAAACCCTTATTTGTGTGATCCAATTAGGTTCAGTTCTGTATGATAATGGAACATGTCGTGATCTTCATCAATGACATCATCGAAACATCTTTCGATGGACTAGAACTCTTCCGATTTATATAATTAGAATCATCGATCATCAAGATAATTCTACTTGATCCCAAAATCCACTAGTAATACCTAGCAGTATATGGTGGCAATCCATCAAAACTAAATAGTAAACCTCTTGGTGCAGCTACCTGTGTGATTGGGTTCTTCTATCATGAGCCCCGATGGAATTAGAGTTAAGATGAACTCGTCAAACCCAACACCCATCATATGAATGAATCATTCAATTCGAGTCCAATGTGAAACACTAATAGAAACTTCTTTTTATTATTTCACACTACCATAGCCATAGATTTTAGGACTCGATCTCATTATCATCATAGGACCACTCCTCTATCGAGGTTGATAGATTCCATCTTGGTGTGATCCAATTTCTACAATAAACATGCTATAGCCAACATACACCTCAAAATTCTGAATGGCTAGGAGATCGAGTTATGGTATAGTCAAACTATAACACCCTCAAGGTGAACTACTGATGCACCTCAGGTCAAAGAACCAGACATACGCTGTAGCATCAAGCTAGTCATCGACGAGAAGGTAGGCTCCCTTTTGACTGCTCGAGGTGGTCACGCTCAGTGCTCTTGTTCTCAATAGGTACCTATACTTTCACTCTGATGTCTCCACACTATAGACTCAAGACTTATTTATCCTAAAAAAGTAATCGTACACCAATCTTCTGGATCGATTATCATCCTTATGATGATCCTACGATCGAAAGTAGTTTATGAGTTAATTATGATAACTCATGCCTTAAATTCTCAACTCTTGAGAATATGTGTTATCATATCTGTTAACTCAATGGATGTATCACAGATGCTTTAATACATAATATGATGGAATAAATAATTATTTAATTAATTTTAAATCAAAATTATGAAAATACTCTTAGAAAGTATTTAATAAGTGTCAGCCAATCTATCTTCTAGGGCACACATCTAATAAATCGGTCCACTAGCTCAGTAGTCATTAGAGGCCTAAAGGCCTGGTGCTTATTAACTAATGAAATTATCATTCATAATATAATTTTTTGGCTATGTCTCTCTGAATGGTGGTTAAGTTGACTAACCAAAGTTGGACTTAATCATTCATTGGTTAGATGGACCAAGTATGGTCATGTTAATGGTTGAACCTAACCAAATTTTTTCAATGGAGGCCAAAGCCTACTAATTAGATTTCTAGAATAAAAATTAAATTACTAGAAGTTATTTAGAAAAATAATTAGTAATGAACCTACCATAGATATACATGGGTTGACCGACCAAAGTTGGGCTTATATGTAGTCAATGTGGATTCTAATACCCACTAATAAATTAGGATAAAAAAGTGGGAGAACCTTTTGATTAAAGTCCAAATTTTTAGATTTAATAAATTATTTACTAATTAGATTTTGATTTTTTTTGTGCAGTTATGGCCACTTCCATATTGCTTCGATTATTATTAGACCATGACAAGTTGGTGGGATCCAACTTCGATAGCTAGTATCATAAGTTGAAAATTATCTTAGAGTATGATCGGATCTTGTACATTCTGACAGATCCGGCATCTAAGGTGCTAGCCCAGAATGCATGTTGAAGGGAAATCCTGATTTCTCGGTCCAGGTTCGTTCAGATCTGATCAAATCAAGAGATATATTTCAAAAATTTTTCTCTTGATTTCAATCAGATCTTGATATGTTTTAGATCTAATTCTTATTATTTTAATAAAATAAAATTAAAAGATAAGTTAAATCAATTTAATTTACCTGATCTGGGTAATCCTATTACCCTGTTGATGATCCTGTTTGCAGCGGAAGGTTCTGGATCTTAGCCATGCAAGCGCCTGGCCTCTAACGGTATCCACTCGGGTTGGATCTGGAGATCCTCTTCTTCTCTATCACGCCTCCAAAAATTAGATCTGAATCTGATTTGGAGGATCTTCAAAACTCTTTTGAAGATGAGCAGTCGTCCTTTGCAGCAGCGCAGCCTTCTTATTTTTGATCGCCTTTCTTTGATCTGAATCGCACCAACCAGGGTCCAAAACTCCTTTTGGACGTGGAGAGCAAGGGGAGAAGAGACTATGGCGTGGAGAAGGAGGGGAGAGGCAGCCTTGGGGCATGGAGAAACTATGATCATATCATATCTCTATATCTCATACAATCTGAGTTGGATACAGGGTCTTATTTATAGACTAGCTGTGATCCAACTCCTCTTCTTCCCAACCAATCACAACCCTTTGTGAAATCAGATCTAAATCTGATTGGTGGGAATAGAGTCCCCTGGATTTCTCCTAAGAGGGTGCCTAAGACCAGTCAAAGTTGGTTCTTAGAAGAACTCTAATTGGAATCCAAAAAGGAGATGGAGTCCTTGTCCAACAAGGACTCCTAGGCGCCTCCAACTTGGGCACACGCCTAGGGTGGCGTGCGCCCTTCTCCTTGCCAGGTTCTGGCAGGGGGACAGGCCCCCACCAGCTCTCCAATAGGTGCATGACATGTGGTCAAAAGTCAAAGTGTCAATGGTCAACGTTTGACCAAGTCAAAGGTAGACTTTTGACCAAAGTCAAAGAACAAGAAATGGCAGGTGACCAAAAATGGCAGGTAGTGTCTTACAAATAAGACAACCTTTTCTGACTTGGACAACCTCCTGTCAGACCATATGAAGGCCTCTGTTTGAGCACAAACTCCTTTGGCTCAGACAGGACAACTTATTTATGATAGCAAAAGAAGAACGTTAGGTTCAATCGAGTGCTAGCACGATTTCCTTGAACCTAATTGAATCTCATTCAGATCAATTGAACTAGATCAGTTCAATTGATGATCACCAGATTCAAAATCCTTGTTTGTGTGACCCAGTTAGGTTCAGTTCTGTATGGTAATGGGATATGTCATGATCTCTATCATCGACATCATCGAAACTCCTTTCGATGGATCAGAACTCTTCTGATTCGAACAGCTAGAATGATCGATCATCTAAATCATTCTAATTGCTCCCAAAATCCACCAGTGACACCTAGCAGTATATGGTGGCAACCCATCAGAGCTGAATGTGAACCTCTTGGTGCAGCTACCTGTGTGATTCAGTTCTTCTATCTTGAGCCCCGATCAGATTAGGGTTAAGGTAAACTCGTCAAACCCTAGTCTCTGTCATATGATGTAATCATTCGATTCGAGTCCAATGTGAAAATCTAAATAGAAACTCTTTCTATTATTTCACTCTACCATGGCCATGGATTTCTGGACTTGATTCTCATGATCATCATAGGGCTACTCCTCTACCACCGAGGTAGATAGATTCCATCTTGATGCAATCCAGTTCCTACAATGAACATGTCATAGCCAACATACACCTCAGGGTTCCATATGGCTAGGAGATCGAGTAATGGTGTAGTCAAACTATAACACCCTCAAGGTGAACTGCCGATGCATCTCAGGTCAAAGAACCAGACACACTACTGCAGCATCGAGTCAGTCATTGACGAGAAGGTAGACTCCCTAATGACTACTCGAGGTGGTCACGCTCAGTGCCCTCATTCTCTAACGAGTACCTGTACTCTCACTCCGGTGTCTCCACACCGTAGACTCAAGACTCATCTACTAAAGAGAAGCGATTGTACACCAACCTTCCGGATCAATCACCATCCTCGTGATGATCCTATGGTCAGGAGCAATTTATGAGTTAATAATGATTATTCATGTCTTAAATTTTCAACTCTTGAAAATATGAATTATCATTACCATTAACTCAAAGGATGTATCACAGACACTAAATACACATATGTGATAGAAAATAACCCATTTATTGATTTTAGTCAAAATTATAATTTTGCCCCTAGAAGTGTATTACAAGTGTCAACCAATTCTAGCTTCTAGGGCACATATATCTAACACATGTGGCATGGTCAGACCAGAAGTGGCTCAATGATCGAACCATAGTGCATTGCATCATGCTGGCGGCTATGAGCAATGAATTCAGTTGTAGGTTCAAATTAGCTCAGCCAGAAGATATGTTTCAAGTGTTGAATGAGTCTTTTGGCACTTCCAAAGATGTTGAGAGGCACAAGATTAGTTATGCCACCTTCAATGTCAGGATGAGAGATGGAGCTTCAGTCATTGATCATGTATTGTACATGATAGAGATGATGGAGTGTTTGAGCAAGCTCGACTTTCTTTTGCATGAGTAGCTAGGAAAAGATGCTATTATGAACTCACTGCCCAAGTCCTACCTCCCTTTCCTTACTCATTATAGAATGACAAAGCCTGAAGTCAATTACCATGGGTTGCTGGAATTACTTCAAAACTTTGAGAAGGACCACCAACTCTACAAGAAGTCGATGAATGTCATGGAAGGATTTTCTTTTGGTTCTCGATCCTTTAAGAAAGAAAAGAAGAACAAGAAGAAGAAATCTAAAAAGGTACAAGTTCAGGTTGGGACATTAGTGCAAGGCCAGACCAAGAAAACCAAGTCCGATAAGAGTCAAGTGGATTGCTTCTTCTACAAGAAGCGGGGGTACTGGAAGAGAAACTATTCTTAATACATTGCCTTCCTGAACCAAAACAAGTCGGGAAAAAAGATAAATGTTGCTGGAAAAGGTACTTATATGATAACTCCTTGCAATTTTTTTTTTTATGATATTACTGACTAGGTATTGGATATCGAAAGCCCTTATCAAATTTGTAATTCGTTGCAGGAGTTGCAGGTCAGTAGAAGATTCGGCAAGGAGAAAAATTTTTGAATGTTGGAGATGGAAGATTAGTTTTAGTTCTAGCATTAGAAATCTTAAAACTTGTATTCAAGTCTCATACCATTATTCTTAGTAATTATATCACTTTTGTCCTTATTTCTTTCTGAATATCATTTCTATAGGCCTCTTGGCCAAAAATAATTATGAGATTTCAATAAAAAAAAATTTTATGATGTCATTTTGAATGGTGTTATAATTTTTTTGGATATTTGAGTAATGAAATTTATATAATATCACAATCTATTATTGTAGTCTACTCCATTAGCTAGTACCCTAGATTAGATAACATGTCTGATATTTATCTATGGCACTATAGGCTAGGCCACATTAATAAGAATAGGATAAATAGATTGACTCAAGAGGGAAGCCTCAAAGTTGGTGATTGTGAATCACATCCAACCTATGAGTCCTATCTTATTGAAAAAATGACCAAGTCACCTTTTACTGAAAAAGGTTAAAGATCCACTGAGCTCTTAGGTCTAGTACATACTGATGTATGTGCTATGAGCATAAGTACTAGAGATGGATATTTCTACTTCATCACTTTCACAGACAACCTATCTAGGTATGGAGACATCTGATGAAACACAAGTCGGATGCATTTGAAATGTTCAAAAGTTTTATAATGAAATAGAAAAATAAACTAGAAAGAGTATTAAAACTCTTCGATCTGATTGAGGAGGTGAATATCTTTCTAGTGAGTTTCTTACATATCTAAGAAAGAATGGAATTCTCTTCCAATAGACTCCTCTAGGGATACCGCAGCATAATGGTGTATTTGAAAGGAAAAATCAAACTCTATTAGATATGGTCCGATCCATGATGAATTTTGCTAGCTTCTTGATATCCTTTTGGAGATATGCACTTGAATCGGCTTGCTATCTTTTAAATAGGATTCTGAGTAAATATGTTATTAAAACTTTATATGAGATATGGATAGGGTATAAGCCAGTACTCTCACACCTTAGGGTCTGGGGGTGCCCGGCTTACGTCAAATATTTAATGACAGATAAACTTGGACCTAGGTCTGACAAGTGCACTTTTATAGGATATCCAAAAAAAACTAAAGGATATATTTTCTACCATACTGATGAACAAAAGATGTTCGTCGGCCTTAAAGCAATCTTTTTAGAAAAGAAGTTTCTTGGTGAAGAAACTGTTGCCTCTAAGGTTGAACTTAAGAAAGTTCAATAGGTAGAAAAGCTGACACCAGTAGCAAAACTAGAACCAGATTTGATTAGATCAAATTTGGAGCTCATTGTACCTACACCATTAAGGCGACCCGATAGAGTACCATGTCAGCTAGATTGATACTATGATTTCTTGGTTCGGAATGGTGATCTCATTGAACTCAATAAGAACAATGAGGATCCGATCACCTACATAGATACGATGTAGAGATCTGATTCTAGAAAATGGCTTGAGGCCATGAAATCTAAGATGGAGTTCATGAAGGTCAACGATGTGTGGACATTGGTTGACCCACCTAAAAAGACATAGACAGAAAGGTGGAGACCTATAAAGCCTCTCTAGTTGCTAAGGGATATCATCAATATTATGATATTGACTATGATGGGATGTTCTCTTTTGTGACAATACTCAATTCCATTCAAATTATACTTGTGATAGCTGCCCATCTAGACTATGAGTCTGGCAGATGGACGTAAAGATAGCTTTTTTGAATGGAGAGCTAACTAAAGAGGTGTATATGATACAACCTGAAGGATTTATATCCATAGATGAGTCCAATATGTGCAAGCTTCAAAGATCCATTTATGGATTGAAGCAGACATCTCAGAGTTGGAACATGCATTTTGATAAGATAATCAAAACGTATGACTTCGTTAAGAATGGAGAAGAGCCCTATATTTATAAGTAGACAAATAGTTCAACAGTGGTATTCCTTATTTTTACTACAATAATCTAGACTATTAGTGATGATGAAATACCATCGCTAATAGTCCTTCTGCCATCGATAATAGGGATGTCATCGCTAATACCATCGTAAAAGCTATTTTAAAAAATTCTTGTCACTAATTAGGTCGATTAGCGATGATAAAAATCACCATTGCTAATAACAGAATTAGCGACGACATTAGAGATAGAATAATTCCATCTCTAATTAATTTTCAAATAAAATTTTTAAAAAATTTTAAAAAAATATTAGTGATGATAGATTCATTGCTAATGCCATTATCAATTATTATTAGCGATCAATTATTCTATCGCTAATACTATCTCTAATTTTATTTAATTCTTAAATTAAATAAAAAAATTATTTTAAAAAATATTAGTGAAGATATTTTGGTGTTTAATGCTTTTGCTAATAGTCATTAGCGACGGCAACAACCATCGCTAGTACCGACGATAATAATTAATTTTATTTTTTTAAAAAAATAATATTAATATTTTTTAAAATTTATTTTAATTAATCATAATGAATTATGATTTCTAATATCTATTATAATTAAAACTCAAAGATAATATGTTAACTAAAAATTAAAAACTAATTATATTATATTAAAAATAAAAAAATATATAATTTTTTATAAGTAATATCCAAAAAAGTATAATACATGAAAATAAATCAAGTTCGATTCTCATCATCATCTGCCTCCTCCTCCTGCTCCTCTCTTATAGCTAGTAGATGAGAGCTAGATATCCCAGCATCCTATAATGAAAAAAATAAAATAATATTAGTAAATTTTGATATAAAGGCGTATCTTTTAATATGGAGGCATATATTTGGATACTCTTTCAATTCTTAAATAGATTATTTCTACACATTCTATTTGATGATATGGAGCTATAGACACCTCCGGTCCATCGATTGAATGGCTAGATTGAATTTTTAGCCCCAAGATCTCCTTCCAAGACTCAAACCTAAATATATGAAGCTTCTAAAAATAAAAATTTAAAATAATAAAAATAATTTAATAATATAATTATCTTATATGATGGTTGCGATGATGAGCCCAGCTGGTCGCATAGCTGTCGGTCTCGAAGAAGCTTCATGACCGTGTCATGGATGGCATCAAGGAGGCTCTGAGGTCATTAGCTCAGAAGCCTCTGCACGACCTCCTCCACGTGCACATCGCTCTAGGTCTGGGACATCGAGATCTATAAGAATGTCAAAGAATATCGAGGTGGTAGAGGATCAAAGCTATGGCCAAATCCTATGATCTAGCTCCTACTCACCCCTCCGGTGGCGCTGAAACATCCCTTAAGATCAAGGGGGCTGAGAAGATGGGTTGTTATCGTACCTCTCAGCAATGTACATCTCATAACACATCTGCATAGCTTAGAAATGTATTAGTTATAATATAAAAATTAGATCCTATAACAACTTAATTAGTAAATAAAGTTTGAAGTTTTTATTGTGATCTGTCGCAACGTAGAATCTAAATAATCACCAATCCTCCTAGACTGATGTGTGGTCCACTACAACTATAGCTGATCTAGTGGATGACCTAGTTGTCGTATCTACAATAAGTAAATAATAAAATTAAATTAATTAAAATATGCATATAAGAGTTTTTATAATTCTAGTAAAGATCTTTGATATTGATTTCTTACTAGCTCCTCGTAAACATAGCACATGCTCTATTTCCGGCCTCAGGCTTGCATCACACAAACCGAACTGTAGATCGTGGTGTGCCACAGCACGTCACGAACCATTACACTAAATGGTCCCGGGGATCTCATGGGAACATATGTAGGATCAATACTTCATTGCTACATGTCCAAGCTCTGTAGTCTAGAGCGAACCTTCTGCCATCTCAGTGCTCAGTACGATGGATAGACTAACGACGTACCCAGCAGAGAGGAACGTCTCCCGATGCTGAAGCGCTATTCTGACCCTATATCGATCCCACTTGCGCTGCACGTAACGCATAACTGCATCCATAATCTGCTATCGCCTCTTGCGAGTCGCTGCCCGGCTCGATGCACATGTCTCCTGTGACAGAGTGATGATCATCGGCAGCCGCTTTATAATAGTCTGAGGTCTGACTCATGGTCGGTAATACGCAACTCTCGCTGTACCACGTATCCAGCGCTACGATCACCTTCATGTCTACATAATTGCGCAGAACCTGGATAGACTGCTCGCTGACCTCCCGGGCGAGATAACCAGTAGTCACCATTCCCTGCGACCTACCGAGAACTCAGCCTCTTAAATCTCACTCTCTGAGCGCCGTCTAGAGACAATACGCGTCAACGTCAGGATATAAATGCATCATCCAACCACTACCATCCGACCGCACACGCAGACATTGCGGAAACCGTGTAGAATTCATCTAGGGCCACTCGATCGCAAGCGCATTATGTGATGCGACAAACGCAGGCTGACATGCTGATATCGCAGCAACTGCTGGCGAACTGCCATAGTGGCTAAGATATAGTATCATTCGACACCAGTGGCGAGGTACTGTCGCCTATCAATATCGTGCTCATCGCAGTGCCCGCTGCTCTCCATCATGTGGGAGTGCACGCAGCACACCTGCCGGGCGCCATATCGACTTGCCAGAGGCATGACGCCCGCGTGAGAAATCAATCCGTACATATCCTAGACACGCAATTCACTGTATCCAGACAAAGTCCCTTAGCGTAACGTCGTACTACGCGTATGACCACTTACACAATCTAGCGAAGATGATACAATCTCAAATGTGTGGCTCTGTAAGACCGCATGTACCTCTCAGTCACGTCTCGGAGATCTCTGTGAGTACATGCCTCCGCTAGAGACCGTCTGCTCGAGGAGATCTTCCGATCGAATGAGCTAGATCCTCTCGACCAGCTCCTCCGTGCGTCCAGATTATGACGCCCTAGAACCACGTTCACGTATATGTATTAGATCATCTACGACACTTAGGTGTACATAGGCTCGTAGTAGTCTGACCTGCTGCATCTCACCTCTCTCATTCTTCCCTCTATACTCGACTATAAGGACTCTTCTTAGCGCTACTCACTTGAATTCTGGCATACAGGCTATAACATGATATCAGCGCTTCCTACTATAATCAATCAAGACTGCAGAGCTCGTCTGTCTTAGAAGCTACAATATCAATCGGTACGGTAGAGTGACGTTCTCTCTCTAAGCGAGCTCTCGCACATCTGTCTAACCTCCAGCATACAGGTCGACTCTCTATGCTCATCGTTAGCACATCTATCCACTCTAATACATTCTCGTGATCAGCATTCACCGTATATATGTCTGTACAATAGAATGCAAGTGACCATCAACTAGAATATCGACCACGTGAGAAGCTCTGCTATGACCGACCTACTCTACTGTGCGACGAGATCACGATCTAACATCAATAAACATACACATCAGAGTAGATGACCGTACATCAGAGCATCTAGCACGTGGATGCAATGCCAGTACGGGCTCGCCGTCGCCACGATCACTAGCTGATGAACGATTGCATATCTCGCCCCGCTCAAGCAGATACGATCTACTCATGCGGCGATCGCTAGCGAGGATCAAGATCCTGATGTGTGACTACCACCAGGAGCTAGAACCGTGACTGGTCGTCTTACACATCGTCTAGTACTGCGTACAGGCCCACGCAGTGTGATCTATCTATCTGACCCCACGTGGGTATCCAGGAGATCAGATTCTAATTCCAAAGAGCTTGAGACATGCGATCTAACGGAAATGAAGCTGACAATCACTGCCAATCAACTCTCTGCTCCATATTATAAGTCTGTAAGTCCATTGCTACTCGGTAGCGTCTACATGTGGTAATAAGAAAGGCATCACCTAGCGATCTGATATCGTAGATATCAGCTATCGAAGCATCGTATCGTAAGCACGATGTCCTGAACCTGTTCACTAATACCTTCCCACGAACTGTAGACTACACTCACAAAGAGATACGCTACAGCGCCGCCTGCGTTCGACGCCTATCTGCTCAATTGTGCTATACTGACAACTCTGGACTGGCAGTCTTCGTCACCGCTCTCATACATCAGACATGGTCTGACGTCCACGATCTATATGCGTACCTGCACTGCTTGTGTGCCACCCTAAGAGTCGGTCTGGTCACCTACATTGTGCCACTACACAGCGTGTATGCAATCTCTCATACCTCGCAGTCGCACCAGAGCTATTAGAGTATCGACGTCATCATTGACGATGCGGCGTGCCTGTCAAATATACGCATCACGTAAGCACCTAGAGCTGAAGACCGGTGCTGCAGTCCTAGTCGTATTCGCACTCGACAGGACAGCGACGTCTATCTGAGCGCAAACCACCACACATACATGTGCTCAAGAGCTGACCTGTCGCGCCTCTATGGAAAGCAACGACCTCATTGGATAAGCGTCTTACTCACGCACATGTGATGTCTCCGCGCTATGACTCAGACTCAAGTCTACTGCCGGCCGTTTCTAGCGCCTCACACCGACCACTACTGATTAGAAGAGTACGTCTGTCGCATAAGCGCGTCCAATCTAACGGCCGACTCCGATTTACAGATCAAGGAAACGGGATCAACATTCACAGCCAACGTACACTGCGTACACATACCGCCTGAGCTCCGTCGTTAGATGCAACGTGTACGTACCTCAATGGAGATCTCAATCGTCAGTATCCCCTGATACCTTTCTGCCGAGCGACTTAGACACGGGTATATGTCATAAATAACTCACAGCTCACAAAGCAACGCCACACTCCAACCGAACATAGCACTCCATAATCCTGCCAACTCAGTGATTCGCATCGCGGTCAACTCATGTAGCTTGGAACCAGGCTTGAGCCAACTATATCGAATAGCATATAGGAGAGAAATAGTCAATATCACTAAGCTCTATCCCCTGGCGGAGATCCACGGCAAATTCTAAGCTGATCCATCGAAGAATCTCTACGTAACTGACAATGGTGACTCATAAATAACATCCCAGCGATGCTGGATGGCTCAACGTCAAGTCCAGTCGGCCGCATGAACGGATAGCTACTCATATGCGGAAAAGTACAGATACAGTCCAGCTCATATGATCAGCCTTCCAGTCCTTAGGAGTGACGTCTCCGACATACATGCTCACACGAATACTGCTCCTTCTCTGAGTGAATAAGTGATGGCGCTATGCACTTATACATCTATAGCACCCATAGATGGCACAGCACGGACCAGATCCTAGTACAGCGCAATATACGGTATCTAGTACAGGTCATACGCGTGCTGACCGATAGATGAGTGACTCATACGTACTTCCTCTATAGGCATCCTTAGATCCACGATAGTCTATGAGAAATGATATATTCCAAGATATGATCTTAGTAGCAGAAAGTATAATATACTCTTCCATATAGGAATCCTGATTTCCCGCAAGTGGCCGCACCATGTCATGTGATCTTCCTCTGTCTCGGATATATTACTCAAATCTTGTGAATCATAACGGAGCACCGATGATAAATATCACAATAATTTTCTCTGATTCTCTAGACGGATGCATATGCTTCAATCATGTACTTCTTGTAGCCACGCCAGTTCATAGACGTACTTACCTCGTTAATGACTTTTATATACTTTATAAATAAATATACAAATAAGATAAACATTAAATCAATATCTTGTAATTTACCTAGCGATTTGAGTAATCCTAATTACCCTGTAGATGATCTCTGATATGCCCTCAGCGGGAAGGTTCTCGGATCTTAGCCACTTGCAAGCGCCTGGCCCTTACCGGTATCCACTGGGTTGAGACTGCCTGTCAGATCCTCTCGTTCCTCTATCACACACCTGTCCAAAATCAGATCTGGATCTGATCTGGAGATCTTCAAACTCTATTTGAAGACACGCATGTCGTTCTACACAGATTACCGATTAGGCTCCTTTTGCTCCACAGCACTGTCCGGCAGCCTTCTCGATTTTGCATGCGCCTTTCCTTGATCTGAATCGCACCAAACCTAGTCTCATACAACCCACTTACTTGAACTATTGCACGATCGTCAGCGACTGAAGCCGATCACTAAACATTACATTCGCTGCCGGGCGAGCAACGAGAGCGCGTGACTAGTCGCTCTGATCAGATTATACCTGCTCAACCAGGAGCAGCAAAGGCGCTGAGCGTCTACTGATATGGCATTCCTCCTCTGCCTGGTGCTCTGAATTGCATTCTTTAGAATACGGTGATTGGCGCAGGCGTCTTATCTACACTCTAGCACCTCTGTTGCGTACTCGTCTTATACTAGCCGCCACTTTCCCCTTCTCAACCAATCACTGACTAGACCTTACATTATGGTGAAACCTCGTAAGAGCTAAAAAATCCTGGATGGTTGAAATAGGAGACCCCACTGTGAATTGCCACTTCACCTTATCGACGCGTGCGTGCGCCCTTACAACGGACCTACATGGTCATAGAAGCGTGTGCGGATCTCCTAAGACGAACATACATAGTCAGTCCGCGTGACGAGTCCAAGAAAAAATCTCGTGAGTCGCTTCTAGGAACGTACACTTCTGAACTCCTTACACAACCTCATTAATTCTCACGCTCTCACGAGCGTCCTCGCGCTGCCGATATTGAGACGCATCTACGCTGCAATCACCAAGCGCTCCCACTCGATGCTACGATACTCCGCTTGCTCCTATGTACACAAGCGATCACGGTCACGAGTCGCTCACGACTCCAGTCTAAGCCATCCGCAAGAAAGAGCAGTGCAAACTACACTCATAGCACGTAAAGCACACTGCTCACAGATATTATGAGTGTGCTCTATAATTTCCAGTATTGCGATGTTGGTTTCAAAAGTACAAAGTGGCTTAGACTACGTCATCACGATTCTGGTACTGTTACTCATGTGAAATCGCTCAGTAGACAGACCCCTGATTGTCAACCTGAACTCATCGAGCGGCTCTCGCACATATCTCCGCGCCTAGAGTGACCACCACCATATAGCAACATACATCGATGCATCTGAAACCGACTGAGACATATAGTCTGAGATAGAGTCATGACCATAGTCACATACTACTTTTGACTTAGACAACTCCAGTCAGACCATATGAAGGCCTCTTGATGAGCACAAACTCCTTTGGCTCAGTCAGGACAACTTATTTGTGATAGTAAAAGAAGAACGTTAGGTTCAATCGAGTGCTAGCACGATTTCCTTGAACCTAATTGAATCTCATTCAGTACCAATTGAACTAGATCAGTTCAATTGATGATCACCAGATTTAAACCTTATTTGTGTGACCCAGTTAGGTTCAGTTTTGTATGGTTAATGGGATATGTCATATGATCTCTATCATAGACATCATCGAAACTCCTTTCGATGGATCTAGACACGTACCACTTTACGCTATGACTATGATTCGAGTCATATACAGGCATGATAATTGGACATCTCAATACAATCGTGGATTGCTCCAAACATAAATCCATCCAGTGACACCTAGCAGCAGTATATGGTGGCAACCCATCAGAGCTGAATGCGAACCTCTTGGTGCAGCTACCTGTGTGATTAAGTTCTTCTATCTTGAGCCCGATCAGATTAGGGTTAAGGTGAACTCGTCAAACCCTAGTCTCTGTCATATGATGTAATCATTCGATTCGAGTCCAATGTGAAAATCTAAATAGAAACTCTTTCTATTATTTCACTCTACCCATGGCCATGGATTTCTGGACTTGATTCTCATGATCATCATAGGGCTACTCCTCACCACCACGCGTAGAATAGATCCCATCTTGATGCAACCAGCCAAATAACTCCCATGACCAATGAACATAACATACTATGCCACTATGCCAACAACACCCAGGCCAACCAGGAACATAAGTGTAGCTCAACCATAGTTAACCATAACAGACCTCACAAAAAAGCCGCCCGGACATACTGCCGATGCATCTCAGGTCAAAGAACCAGACACACTACTCATGCAGCATCGAGTCAGTCATTGACGAGAAGGTAGACTTCCTAATAACTACTCGAGGTGGTCACGCTCAGTGCCCTCGTTCTCTAACGAGTACCTGTACTCTCGCTTCGGTGTCTCCACACCGTAGACTCAAGACTCATCTACTAAAGAGAAGCGATCGTACACCAACCTTCCGGATCAATCACCATCCTCGTGATGATCCTATGGTCGGGAGCTGTTTATGAGTTAATAATGATTATTCATGTCTTAAATTTCAACTCTTGAAAATATTGAATTATCATTACCATTAAAATCAAAGGATGTATCACAGACACTAAATACACAGGTGTGATAGAAAATTAACCCATTTCATTAATTATAGTCAAAATTATAATTTTGCCCCTAGAAGTGTATTACAAGTGTCAGCCAATTCTGGCTTCTAGGGCACATATATCTAACAATCTCCCACTTGTCCTAAAGCCAATTGACTACAAGTCTACGTCCCATCTTCTCAAGGTGGGCTTCGATCTTCTGCTGGCCCAACGGCTTTGTAAGTGGGTCTACCACATTATTTGTGGAGTTGACTCTCTTGACCTCAACGTAACCTTTCTCAAGATAATCGCGGATGAGATGATATCGCTGCTCAATGTGCTTGGACTTCTGGTGAGACCTTGGCTCCTTAGCAAGGGCTATGGCGCCATTGTTGTCGCAGTAAAGAGGAATGGCATCGATGACATTACTCAATTTCTGCAGCAAACTTCTTGTACCAGAACGCTTCCTTTGCAGCCTCTGATGCAGCTATATATTCTGCTTCCATGGTGGAATCTGCTATCACAGTTTGCTTGGAACTCTTTCAGCTGACAGCTCCACCATTGCACACAAACAGACTTCCAGATGTCGACTTTCGATCATCTATATCAGACATGAAGTCCGAGTCTGTGTATCCCTGAACTTGGAGTTCTCCATTACCAAAGACCAACATCATATCCTTAGTTCTTCTCAAGTACTTAAGGATACATTTCACAGAAGTCCAGTGTTCTTCACCTGGATTTGACTGATATCTGCTTGTGACACTCACAGCATGGGCTATATCAGGTCGTGTACATAGCATGGCATACATGAGGCTCCCTATTGCAGAAGCATAAGGGATCTTGCTCATGCGTTCTATTTCCTCAGGTGTGCTGGGGCACATCTTCTTGGAAAGATGAATACCATGTCTGAAGGGTATTAATCCCCTCTTAGAGTTTTCCATACTAAACCTCTTTAGTACTTCCTCTATGTACATCTTCTGTGAAAGTCCTAGCATCCTATTCGGTCTATCCCTATAGACCTTAATCCTAGAATAAAGGATGCTTCACCTAGGTCTTTCATGGAGAATTCCTTAAACAACCACATCTTGACTGATGTCAACATGGGAATATCATTCCCAATAAGGAGGATGTCATCCACGTACAATACGAGGAAGACAACAGCGCTCCCACTGACCCTTTTGAAAACACATGGTTCCTCTTCATTTTGATGAAACCAAACTTTTTGATCACATCCATTGAAACCACAGAGGTTCCAGCTCGAGATTGCTTGCTTAAGTCCATATATGGACCTTCAGCTTGCAAACCTTATGATCAGTATACATGGATGTGAAACCTAGCGGCTGTTCATATAGATATCTTCCTCAAGATATCCATTTAGGAATGCCGTTTTCACATCCATTTGCCATATTTCATAATCGAAATAGGCTGCAACGGCAAGCAATGTGCGGATGGATTTTAGCATAGCTACTGGAGAAAAGGTATCCTGATAGTCAATGCCTTCGCGTTGACTATAACCTTTTGCCACTAGTCTAGCCTTGAATGTCTCCACATTCCCATCTGCACCAATCTTTCTCTTGAAGATCCATTTACACCCAATAGGTACTATACCTTCTGGTGGATCTACCAAGGTCCAGACTTGGTTTGAGTGCATCGAGTCAATTTCTGACTGCATTGCCTCTAGCCATTTCTCGGAGTCGATATCTGATATCGCCTCGTTGTAGGTTTTGGGATCATCACCATGAGCACCATTACCTATGAGGAACATTTCCTCTACATCCTCTGAAATAATACCTAAGTATCTTTCAGGGGGACGGGAAAACTCTTTCCGATCTACGAGGTGGAGGAGGTAGTGTTCTTATTGGCTCAACCTGATTTGGTTCCACTTGGTCCTTAGCTCGTTCTGCTTGTGAGACTTTCTCATCAAGCTTAATCTGCTTTCCAATGCCGCTATCTTGAATAAACTATTTTTCAAGAAAGATGGCATGTCGACTCACAATCACATTGTGGTCTTCTGGAATGTAGAAATAGTATCCTAATGACTCTTTAGGATATCCTATGAATCGAGCTCTAAAGGACCTAAACTCTAACTTGTCCGCTTGTTGTCTTTTGACATGAAGTCGGACAACCCCAAATTCTGAGATGACTCAGACTTGGTTTCTTACCGTGCCATATCTCATACGGTGTGGTAGGAACGGTTTTAGAGGGAACCCTATTCAGTAGAATAGATTGAAGTTAACAATGAGTGTCCCCAAAGAAAATCAGGGAGGTCTGTGAAGCTCATCATGGATCGAACCATATCCAATAGAGTCCGATTTCTCCATTCTGAAACCCCGTTGAGTTGAGGTGTTCCTGGTGGAGTCCATTGAGAGACTATGCCATTTTCCTTAAGATAGTCTAGGAATTCCCGGCTAAGGTATTCACCTCCTCGATCTGATCGAAGAACCTTAATGGGTTTTCCAGTTTGTTTTTCTACTTCATGTCTGAATTCTTTGAACTTTTCAAAGGCTTCAGACTTATGTCTCATAAGATACACATACCCATACCTAGACAGATCATCGGTAAAGGTAATGAAGTAGACAAAATTGCCTCTAGCCGGCACATCAAATGGGCCGCACACATCAGTATGTACTAGGGCAAGGAGATCTGTGGCCCTCTCCCCATGTCCAACAAAAGGGAGTTTAGTCATTTTGCCTTGAAGACAAGATTCACAAGTTGGATATGACTCGAAAGTCAATGGACTCAATAGCCCATTTTTCTCCAATTTGTTAATCCTATCTTCTGCTATATGACCTAATCTCAGGTGCCATAGATATCTGTCGTTTGGACTATCCCTAGGTCGTTTGGCATTCACGTTTTGCTCGAATAATGAGCATAATACCTAAGCCAGAAGGACACATTCCTTCTTGTTCTTCAGGGTGGCCAGGTAAGTATGGGCAGTTCCGCTTCCAATGGCCCGTCGCTGTTGCAATGGAAACACTTTCCTTTGCCATCGACCTTCTTTCTTCGGCTCTGCCTTCTTCTTCTTTGATCCTTCCATCCTTTTGCTTTTTCACAGACTTCTTTTTCTTTCCATAAGACTTTCTTTTGGAAGAAGTCCGTTCCATAGCAAGAACTGAGCCTTTAGAACCTTTCATAGAAAGCTCAGCGGTAACCAGCATATTCATTAACTCGGCCAAGGAATTCTGAAGTTTATGCATGTGGTAATTCATGATGAATTGCCCATATGCATCAGTCAAGGATTGCAGAATAATATCATTCTGCAAGGTCCAAGTCCAACTTCACACCGAGCTTCTCAAGCTCTTCCATGTCCTTGATCATTGTCAGACAGTGATCTTGGACTGACTGCCCATCACGCATCTTAGCCTTAAAAAGTCATTTTGTGACTTGATATTTGGCTGCGCGACTCTGTTCACCAAACATCTCCTGCAGGTGAGCCAACATTTGGCGAGCAGTCCCGATATCTTCATGTTGGCGCTGGAGCTCATCAGACATCGAGCCCAACATGTAATATCTGGCCTTATTGTCTTCGTCAATCCATTTTTCCAGAGACGCTCTCTGTTCAGTGGATGGACGGGCTGGTAAGGTGGGAGGGTCCTGGTCCAAAACATGTGGTTAACTTCTCTGAACCCAAAATAATTTTGTAGTTCCTGAGCCAATCTTTATAATTGGGTCCAGTCAGTCTATGTGTGTCTAGGATACGTGCCAATGGGTTGGACGCAGACATTTTCCTGTAGAGAGTCAAAGATTCTAGTTAGATACTGTAATTTTGACTTGACCAATTTGTTTAGGAATTTTATTTTTAAACAAATTAGCTCCCACTATTTTCTCGGATCCCTACACTCCCTCTGTAGAGATGCAAAAATCTCCATGATTAATGATTTCTAGTGGGTGGTGCGGTCTCACCAACTGACTCATCACCTCACCTAACAGTTATTGGTGATGGGTTAGCCAATGAGTGAACAACTCTTGTTCAATGATTCTCTAATCATGGTGCACCCAAACTTGGTCTCTAATTCATGAATCTCACCGTATCCGAAATATTGATCCACTCCTTAGTTAAGTCAGACCCACCATTTGCATAGACTGGGTTCCTAATTGAGTCTCTCACCGTATCCAGAAATATTGAGCCCAACTCATCCTCCAGCCCATAGCATCCAATGCCTAATAGACATGGTTGCATCTTTCCGGTGCAACTGAGCCACTGTATCCAGCCGAGAACAATCAACCCCGGGAAGGGCCCGCACATCTACAATGGTGGAAGACCTCAGACTTAATCTTTTCTTAGGGAGAATTGATTCAGGTCTCATTAAACTAGACTTGGCTTAGTCATAACAATTATGACTAACCTAGTGGCATGGGTTAGCTCGGATTATTGACCACCTCAGATCAGAACTGTGTCAATAGATATGGCCAGGTAAGTGAGACCGGTGGAAGGAATATGCCATTAACTCGTACAAGAATGCATTCAGGTCGAGTAGCTTCCAATTAAAAACCAGTCGGTCGTCTGTGCCAAACTTACCTTAGACACCAAATTGTTGAGTCAGAACCAATTGGGTTAGCCTACAATCCAGACTCTAACCTCTGAGCCTAATTAGGTCTTGCTTGATCGTGACTCGATCTTGACCCAGACTTAATCCTATTAGGCTGGTCAATTTAAGCATTGTTGATCCCATCTAACCAACTCTTGATTCGGTTTGATCAACCGCTTAGACCTAATTGAGCTACCCAAGCCCGAACCCAGTATTATGAATATGTCTTAGATCTAAAATTCTCAATTTTAGACCTAATTAATATTCCATAAACTTAATTCTTAATTAAGTAGGGTTCATAAACAAAATATGCACAATAAATCCTAGGGTTTCAGGATCTAGGGTTTTGCAGAAAGTAAGTTTTGGGTTTCTGATTAAGGACGAACACGCAGCACCCCTACACATCATAAGAACACCCCATCGAATGGAAGAGAGGGCCTTTAAACCCTTCTTCGTTCTTATGACCGGACGGCCAAGAGGAACGCCTTAATCAGGAACATGTAAATCTACAAAACAGTTATAGATCTATATCATATATCTCATATACAAATTTAGATCTAATCAAGGCATATTTTGCATACATCTCATGTATCAAATCATGCATATTTTCAGATCTAAATTATCTCATAATAATCTAAAAAATTAGATTTAAATTGATCTAATCAAAATAAATTCTAATCTAGACAATTATGTAGAACTATTCTACAACTAGTCTAGACATGCATCAATCATATCTCATATGATATTTAAAATTAAATAATTTTTTTTATTTGCTGTTTATCAGATGTTATTATAACACTTATAATATCAGAAAATAGTAAATAATAAGATCTAAAATATGATTTAATCAGATTAAATCAAAACATGCAAAACTATTCTATAGAACTATTCTATTCTAGAACTAGTCATGCATATCTTCTGTTCTTAGATCCAAATTATTTAATTTTAATTTTTTCTGATTTCAGATCTGATCACATCTCATGTGACATCTGAAAATCAATTTATTTTCTAATTAAAATAAATTTAAAATCAGATCTAAATAATTTAGAACCATGGCTCTGATACCAGTTGAAGGGAAATCCTGATTTCCCGGTCCAGGTTCGTTCAGATCTGATCAGATCAAGAGATATATTTCAAAAATTTTTCTCTTGATCTCAATCAGATCTTGATATGTTTCAGATCTGATTCTTATTATTTTAATAAATAAAATAAAATAAGATAAATTAAATCAAATTTAATTTACCTGATTTGGGTAATCCTATTACCCTGTAGATGATCCTGATTGCAGCGGAAGGTTCTGGATCTTAGCCATGCAAGTGCCTGGCCTCTACCGGTATCCACTCGGGTTGGATCTGGAGATCCTCTTCTTCTCTATCACACCTCCAAAAATCAGATCTGGATCTGATCTGGAGGATCTTCAAAACTCTTTTGAAGATCTGCAGTCGTCCTTTTGCAGCAGCGCAGCCTTCTTGCTTTTGATCGCCTTTCCTTTGATCTGAATCGCACCAACCTAAGTCCAAAACTCTTTTGGACGTGGAGAGCAAGGGGAGAAGAGACTATGGCATGGAGAAGGAGGGGAGAGGCAGCCTTGGGGCGTGTCTAATTGCATTCTTAGAATTAGGGTTGGGCACAGGGTCTTATTTATAGACCTCTTGTGATCCAACTCCTCTTCCTCTCAACCAATCACAACCCTTTGTGAAATCAGATCTAAATCTGATTGGTTGGAATAGAGTCCCCTGGATTCCTCCTTAGAGGGTGCCTAAGACCAGTCAAACTTGGATTCTTAGTAGAACTCTGATTGGAATCCAAAAGGGAGATGGAGTCCTTGTCCAACAAGGACTCCTAGGCGCCTCCACTTGGGCTCACGCCACCCTTGGCGTGCGCCCTTCTCCTTGCCAGGTTCTGGCAGGGGGACAGGCCCCCACCAGCTCTCCAATAGGTGCATGACATGTGGTCAAAAGTCAAAGGGTCAATGGTCAATGTTTGACCAGTCAAAGGTAGACTTTTGACCAAAGTCAAAGAACAAGAAATGGCAGGTGACCAAAAATGGCAGGTAATGTCTTACAAATAAGACAACCTATTCTGACTTGGACAACCTCCAGTCAGACCATATGAAGGCCTCTGATTGAGCACAAACTCCTTTGGCTCAGTCAGGACAACTTATTTATGATAGTAAAAGAAGAACGTTAGGTTCAATCGAGTGCTAGCACGATTTCCTTGAACCTAATTGAATCTCATTCAGATCAATTGAACTAGATCAGTTCAATTGATGATCACCAGATTCAAACCCTTGTTTGTGTGACCCAGTTAGGTTCAGTTCTGTATGGTAATGGGATATGTCATGATCTCTATCATCGACATCATCGAAACTCCTTTCGATGGATCAGAACTCTTCTGATTCGAACAGCTAGAATGATCGATCATCTAAATCATTCTAATTGCTCCCAAAATCCACCAGTGACACCTAGCAGTATATGGTGGCAACCCATCAGAGCTGAATGCGAACCTCTTGGTGCAGCTACCTGTGTGATTAAGTTCTTCTATCTTGAGCCCCGATCAGATTAGGGTTAAGGTGAACTCGTCAAACCCTAGTCTCTGTCATATGATGTAATCATTCGATTCGAGTCCAATGTGAAAATCTAAATAGAAACTCTTTCTATTATTTCACTCTACCATGGCCATGGATTTCTGGACTTGATTCTCATGATCATCATAGGGCTACTCCTCTACCACCGAGGTAGATAGATTCCATCTTGATGCAATCCAGTTCCTACAATGAACATGCTATAGCCAACATACACCTCAGGGTTCCATATGGCTAGGAGACCGAGTAATGGTGTAGTCAAACTATAACACCCTCAAGGTGAACTGCCGATGCATCTCAGGTCAAAGAACCAGACACACTACTGCAGCATCGAGTCAGTCATTGACGAGAAGGTAGACTTCCTAATGACTACTCGAGGTGGTCACGCTCAGTGCCCTCGTTCTCTAACGAGTACCTATACTCTCGCTCCGGTGTCTCCACACCGTAGACTCAAGACTCATCTACTAAAGAGAAGCGATCGTACACCAACCTTCCGGATCAATCACCATCCTCGTGATGATCCTATGGTCGGGAAGCTGTTTATGAGTTAATAATGATTATTCATGTCTTAAATTTTCAACTCTTGAAAATATGAATTATCATTACCATTAACTCAAAGGATGTATCACAGACACTAAATACACAGGTGTGATAGAAAATAACCCATTTCATTAATTATAGTCAAAATTATAATTTTGCCCCTAGAAGTGTATTACAAGTGTCAGCCAATTCTGGCTTCTAGGGCACATATATCTAACAGTTTTGACTTATCAAAAACATCCTCCAAGCTGCATCATGTGCTCCATATGGCCAGCTGGAAAACTCATTCACTAGCCCTATCATCAAGCATTAGATGATGACGGTAACTATAGAGATACTCCAAACTCTCTAAACGTACTGCAAAATTAATTTTGAACAATAAATATTAACTCTAGAATTGCTAAATTAGAAATATATTAATTAAAGTTATTGTAGTCATGAGCGGCTTGGAACATGGATGAGCTGTCTATCCTTCGATCAAGTCAGAGGTGCCACAAGCCAGGTAGGTCCTCGACCACAACTCTATGTCTGTGAGCTGGTTCACTACTGCATGTGACTGTGGGGTCACTGATGACCCCCTATCATCCGATATCAGATGTGCGGAATAATGCGAGCTAGCCGCATGATCGCTCCCTCCTTGAGAGCTCTATCCTTGGCTGGAATGGCTCCAACCTCTAGAAGACATGATGTATAATATCTAAATATAAAAATAAAAATCAAAGCAAGCAGATGATCTAAAAATTGATTCAAATAAAATATCTATCAAAACATAACAAGATAATCAAAATTTAACTCATGTGTAATAAAGATTGTTATTTAGCATTTGTAATGTATTAGCATAAAATTAATTCTCATCCAACAATACATGATAATATGTTGGTTTGCTAGTCCCCTGATTTAGGCATTGTCTGATTCTCATCCAACAGTACATGATAATCTTAGTACATAAAAATATGAAGAAGGCTCAGATCTGTCATTGAAAAATAAGGCATTGCAAGTTTCTCTATACCTTTAACCATGAGGTGGCTGCAACGGTTGTCTGCGATACAACAAACCATCCAAGCTTGCCCTACATCACAAGTTCTTCTACACCAAAGTACAGTGAGATGGCTGCAAGTAGTTGTCTGTGATGTAACAGACCATCCAAGCTTGACCATACAACAACAAGAATAGAATGCATCACCTCCATTTAGGCGCATGTCACACAGGCAGTCATCATAGCCTCTATCTCTGGGCCCCCAACTGCCTCCTCAAGCTGCAAACCAAAAATATAAATTTTATTAAAAAATAAAATAATAACTTAAAAATAAAATTCATGTGCTCACGTAGGCTAGTCATCTAGCAAGCTCCAAGTCTGCATGCGCGGGATGCGTGTCTTGACCATCCCCGTTTGCAATGATGTCCTTTACTTTTGTCGTTATGCTTTTGGGAATGCTGCACTCTTTGGGCAAGGATGGGCTCATTGTCTTTATAAGAGATGTGTCAATAGAGAAATGCTTGATAGTGATACAATAGTTGTCCATTCATATAGAAATTAATTTTTGCTAAATTACAAGCATTGGTACCTACATAGGAAGACGTGGGAGATAATATGCACGAACGGGAAGCTCTGCTTGTCCGATACATTTACTAATGTTTAAGAGCTTAACAGTGATAGGCTTGAGCATATGATTAGCACATTTTGTGGATTTGATCTGGTTATTAGTGAAAGTCCATGTAATAATCTTTCAGATAGCAATTGCCATAGTCCTAATGGACTATAGGGGTTGCTATAGTTATAGCCTTGCTTAGCCTCTAGGGGGTAGTAACCCTATAGAGGGTAAACATGACTATAACCATAGCAATCCTATCCATCATGACTATAACGATTGCAATCAAAAAGATTATTATATGGACATCTAACAATAACTAGATCAAACACCAAATGTGTTAATCATCTGCTCAACCCATCACCATTAAGCTCTTGCACATCAGGAAGGTCTTGGACAAGTAAACCCTCCAAAGCCCTTGCAATTGTCTCCCACATCTCGATCCCCATATAAGTACCGATGGTTGTAGTTTGGCATAAATCCACTTCTATATGAATGGACAACTATTCTATCCCTATCAAATATTCTCTATTGATACATTTCTTAAAAGAACAATGAGCCTGTTCTTGAACTAAGAGTGTAGTATTTTCAAAAGCATAATCATAGAAGTAAGGGATATCATTGCAAATGGGGATGGTTTGCAATGCTGCCTAAACCTTCCCTCAGTTTGAGTGCTTTACATGCCGAGACTATAGCACGTAGGGCATATCTTTGGTCCATGTTTGTAATGCAGCCCAAATCTTTTCTTGATTTGAGTGCTCTACATGTTGAGACTAAAGCATGCTGAGCATGTCTTGGGCCTGTGTTTGCAATGCTGCTCGAACCCTCCCTCGATTCGAGCACTCTACATGTCGAGATTGAAGCATGTAGGGCACATCTCGGCCTCGTGTTTGTAGTCCCAACCTTTCCTCAGTTTGAATACTCTGCATGTCGAGACCAGAGTGTACAGGGCATGTCTCGAGCCATGTTTGTAATGTAGCCTAAACCTTTTCTTGGTTCGAGCACTCTGCATGTCGAGACCAAAGCGCATAGGGCACGTCTTGGCCTCGTGTTTGTAGTCTGAATATTTTCTTAATTCGAGCACTCTGCATGCCGAGACCAGAGCATGCAGGGCACATCTCGAGCCTATATTCATAATGTTGCCCGAACCTTCTCTCGATTCACATACTCTGCATGTTAAGATCGAAGCACATAGGGCACATCTCAGCTTCATGTTTGTAACCTGAACCTTTTTTTGGTTTGAGTGCTCTACATGCCAAGACCAGAGCATGCAAGGCACATCTCGGGCCCTTGTTTGCAATGCTGCCCAAACCTTTTCATGGTTTGAGCACTCTGCATGTCAAGACCAAAGCGTGCAGGGCACGTCTCGACCTCATGTTTGTAGCCCGAACCTTTCCTCAGTTCGAGTGCTTTACATGTCGGAACCCAAATTTTATATAAATTAATACTTAATTAAATAATTTTTGATATCTAATTATCCTTAATTAATATAATTTTGAATAAAAATTAATTTTTAATGATGGTTAGCTATCATTAATTCTCATAATAGAAGAAGGCTATTGTATAGGACTGAGGCATGGATTGACATGCAGGAATTGAGGCACGAGGAGGCATAGTCGAGCAAGGACTAAGGCTCAAGGATGCAGCCACAAATGAGAGCTTGGGGAGGTGGGAGGCGGCTGGGGGCTCGAGGAGGTGGGTCGGGTGCAATTTGGGGGAGACGATCGAGGAAAAGTCGCTGGCTAGGGGAGAGGGGGGTGTGGGTCAAGGTTTCGAGGAGGCAGTTGGAGGCTAGGGGCTTAAGGAGGTGGGCCGAATGCAGCCAGGGGAAGACAATCGGGAGGAAGCCACCAATTGAGGGAGAGAGGGGGTGGCAGGTGAACCGAAGGGCCAGGGTTTGGGGAGGCAAGAGGCGGTCGGGGGTTTGAGAAGGGAGGTAGGAGGAGATCGAGGGGAGGCGGTCGAGGGGAGAGGGGGTGGCAGGGGAACCAAAAGTAGTAGGGAGAGGAGGGTGTCGGGCTGAGGTTTTAGGCTCAGGGAGGTGGGAGGCGGCTGGGGCTTTGGGGTGGCGGCTAGGTGTAGCTGGGGGGAGAGGGGGTGGTAGGGGGATCGAAGGACTAGGGGTTTGGAGAGGTAGGAGGTGGTTGGAGGTTCAAGAAGGGAGGCAGGAGGCAGCTGAGGGGAGGTGCTCCTGGGAAAAGAGAGGGGTGATGGAGGAACTGAATGGTGGAGGAGAGGAGGGTGGCAGATCGGGGTTTCGGAGAGGTAGGAGGCTGGGAGCTTGCACTTGGGGCTCTGGTAGGTGGAGGCAGCCGAAAGTTTGAGAAGACGGATCGTGTGCAGCCGAGGTGTGGTGGTCGGGGGAGAAAGGGGTGGCGGGAGGTGACCAGGAGCTCGAGAAGGTAGGTTGGGTGTAGTCGGGGGGTGGCTGCTAGCCAGGCGAGAGAGGGGGTGGCGAGGGGACCCAAGAGTAGGGGAGAGGGCGGTGGTGGTGGGGGATAAAAGTGCGGAAGGGCGGGGTGGATGGTGGGAAAACAATGATGCGGTGGATGGTAGGGTAGGGAAAAATAAGGAGGTGGTGGGTTGTGGCGTGGGGTAAAACATGGGCGCATGGTGAGGTAGGAAAAAAACTAGGATAGAAAGATTATTAGCGACGGCAACTTTTGTCGCTAATAATTATTTTTCATCATTAATATGAAAAATATTATTAGCGACAGCAGATACCATCGATAATAATATTTTCATCATTAATAATTATACTTTTAAAATAATATTTTTAAAATTATTAGCGATGGTATTCTTGTCGTCACTAAAGCCGTCACTAATATAAATTTTTTCCTCTTATTTTGGATGGTTAAAAATTAATATTTGATTTTATTAAATTTTTAGACTTAATTAATTTATGGATCAAGTCCTAATTGATTTAAATTAGATTTAATTTAATTAGGCTTGACTTAATTTGAGGCTAATTGGGTTTTAATATTTCAAGTAAAATTTAGATTCAAAGTCTAATTGAATTAGGTTTGATATGATTTTGAATGAATTTGAATCAGATTCGAATTGAATTCAAATCAAACCCAAATTAAAAATTATTTTTTTATAATTAATTTAAATCAAATTATATTTAATTAGACTTGACTTAACTTGAATGTAATTAGATTTTATAATCTAATTAGGACTTGGATTCAAAGTCTAATAGAATTAGGTTAGACCGGATTTCAAATTAGATTCAAATTGAGTTTCAATTGCATTTAGATCAAACCTAAATTAAAAATTATTTTCTCATAATTGAATATAATCAGATAAAATTTAATTAGGTTTGACTTAATATTAAAGTAATTGAGTTTTATTATCTATGTAGGACTTGGATTTTAAAGTCTAATTGAATTGGGGTTGATAGATTTTCTAATTGAATTCAAATTAGATTCGAATTGAACTCAAATTAAAAATTATTTTCTTCTAACTGATTGAAATCAACTTTAATTTGATTAATCTTGACTAAATTTGAGATCAATTAAATTTTATAATCCATGTATGATTTGGATTCGAAGCCTAATTGAATTAGGTTTGATAAGATTTTGAATTGAATTCGAATCGAGTTCGAATTGAATTCAAATCAAATCTAAATTTAAAATTATTTTTTGTAACTATTTAAATCATCTTAAATTTAATTAAGTTTGACCTAATTTGAAAGTAATTAAATTTTATAATGTAAGTAGGACTTGAATTAAAAGTCTAATTGAAATAGGATTGGCAAGATTTAAAATTAGATTCGAATTGAATCTAAACTAAAAATTAATTTCTCCTAATAAATTAAAATAAAATTTAATTTAATTAATTTTGATTTAATTGGAGATTAATTAGATTTTATTATCTAAGTAGGACTTGAATTCAAACTTAATTAAATTAGATTTGGTGGAATTTTGAATTGAATTCAAATCAAGTTCAAATTGAAGTCAAACCACTTATGGATTATTAGCGATAGCAAATATGCCATCGCTAATTCCATCGCCAATAATATTTTGAATAATTTTTATTTTAAAAATTATTAGTGATGGCAAGCTTTCGTCACTAATATCCAAAAATACCATCATAAATTTTTATTTTATGTTTAAATATCATAAAAAATTAAAAAATTTTAAATAATTTTAGCGATAGCTTTCATCATCGCTAATAATAATAAAGCCATCGCTAATAGTTAATTATTAGCTATGGCACTATTTTTATCGCTAATAATCCAAATTTGCCATTGTTAATTATTTTTATTTAAATATTTTAAAATAATTTTTATACTTTTATAGATGGCCATTGTCATCATTAATAATTTAGTTAGCATCGCTAATATTATTAGAGATGAATTTTTTTTAATCGATGTTGTGGTGGTAAAAAGCTTTATTAGTGATATAGATTTTTGCCATCGCTAATATCTAATTTTCTTATAGTTTTTGTGTTAGATATATGTGCCCTAGAAGCCAGAATTGACTGACACTTGTAATACACTTCTAGGGGCAAAATTGTAATTTTGACTAATATCAATAAAATGGGTTATTTTCTATCACATATGTGTATTTAGTGTCTGTGATACATCCTTTGAGTTAATGATAATGATAATTCATATTTTCAAGAGTTGAAAATTTAAGACATGAATAATCATTATTAACTCATAAATTGCTTCCGACCATAGGATCATCACGAGGATGGTGATTGATCCGAAAGATTGGTATACAATCGCTTCTTTTTAGTAGATAAGTCTTGAGTATACGGTGTGGAGACATCAGAGCGAGAGTACAGATACTCGTTAGAGAACAAGGGCACTGAGCGTGACCACCTCGAGTAGTCATTAGGGAGTCTACCTTCTCATCAATGACTGACTCGATGCTACAGTAGTGTGTCTGATTCTTTGACCTGAGGTACATCGACAGTTCACCTTGAGGGTGTTATAGTTTGACTACACCATTACTCAATCTCCTAGCCATATAGAACCCTGAGGTGTATGTTGGCTAAAGCATGTTCATTGTAGGAACTGGATGGCATCAAGATGGAATCTATCTACCTCGGTGGTAGAGGAGCAGCCCTATGATAATCATGAGAATCAAGTCTAGAAGTCCATGGCCATGGCAAAGTAAAATAATAGAAAGTGTTTCTATTTAGATTTTCACATTGGACTCAAATCGAATGATTACATCATTTGATAGAGACTAGGGTTTGACGAGTTTACCTTAACCCTAATCTGATCGGAGCTCAAGATAGAAGGACTGAATCACACAGGTAGCTGCACCAAGAGGTTCACATTCAGCTCTGATGGGTTGCCACCATATACTGCTAGGTGTCACTGGTGAATTTTGGAAGCAATTAGAATGATTTAGATGATCGATCATTCTAGCTATTTGAATTAGAAGAGTTCTGATCCATCGAAAGGAGTTTCGATGATGTCGATAATAGAGATCATGACATATCCCATTACCATACAGAACTGAACCTAACTGGGTCACACAAACAAGGGTTTGAATCTGGTGATCATCAATTGAACTGATCTAGTTCAATTGATCTGAATGAGATTCAATTAGGTTCAAGGAAATCGTGCTAGCACTCGATTGAACCTAACGTTCTTCTTTTACTATCATAAATAAGTTGTCCTATCTAAGCCAAAGGAGTTTGTGCTCAATTAGAGGCCTTCATATGGTCTGACTGGAGGTTGTCCAAGTCAGAAAAGGTTGTCTTATTTTGTAAGACATTACCTGCCATTTTTTATCACCTGCCATTTCTTGTTCTTTGACTTTGGTCAAAAGTCTACCTTTGATTGGTCAAACGTTGACCATTGACACTTTGACTTTTGACCACATGTCACGCACCTATTGGAGAGCTGGTGGGGGCCTGTCCCCCTGCTAGAACCTGGCAAGGAGGAGGGCGCATGCCACCCTAGGCGTGTACCCAAGCTGGAGGCGCCTAGGAGTCCTTGTTGGACAAGGACTCCATCTCCTTTTTGGATTCCAATTAGAGTTCTTCTAAGAACCAACTTTGACTGGTCTTAGGCGCCCTCTAAGGAGGAATCTAGGAGGACTCTATTCCCACCAATCAGATTTAGATCTGATTTCACAAAGGGTTGTGATTGGTTGGGAAGAAGAGAAGTTGGATCACAGTCAGTCTATAAATAAGACCCTGTGCCCAACTCAAATAACATGAGATGATTGAGATCAGAGTTTCCCCATGCCCCAAGGCCTTTTCTCCTCTCCTCCTCCATGCCAAAGTTTCTTCTTCCTCTCCTCTCCATGTCCAAAATAGTTTTGGAGCTTGGTTGGTGCGATCCAGATCAAAAAAAGGCAATCAAAAGCAAGAAGGCTGCACTACTGTAAAGGACGACTGCTGATCTTCAAAAGGAGTTTTGAAGATCCTCCAGATCAGATCCAGATCTAATTTTTGGAGATGTGATAGAGAAGAAGAGGATCTCTAGATCCAGCCTGAGTGAATATCGGTAGATGCCAGGCACTTGCATGGCTAGATCCAGAACCTTCCGCTGCATACAGGATCATCAATGGATAATTGGATTATCCAAATCAGATAAATTAAATTTGATTTAATTTATTCTTGTTTTATTTTATTTATTAAAATAATGAGAATCAGATTTGAAACATCTCAAATCTAATATAGATCAAAGAAAAAAAAAATTTAAAATATATCTCTTGATCTGATCAGATCTGAATGAACCTGGATCGAAAAATTAGGATTTCCCTTCAACTGGTATCAGAGCCAGGTTCTAAAAGTGTTTAGATCTGATTTTAAATTTATTTTAATTAAAAAATAATTGATTTTAGATATCACATGAGATGTGATCAGATCTAAAATTAGAAAAAATTAAAATTAAATGATTTGGATCTAAGATTAGAAGATATGCATGACTAGTTCTAGAATAGAATAGTTTTATAGAATAGTCTTGCATGTTTTTGATTTAATCTGATTAAATCATATTTTAGATACTTTTATTTATTATTTTTTGATATTATAAGTATTATAATAACATCTAAAAAATATTGAATAAAAATTATTTAATTTGAATATCATATGAGATATGATTGATGCATGTCTAGACTAGTTGTAGAATAGTTTTACATAATTGTCTAGATTAGGGTTTATTTTGATAAGATCAATTTAAATCTAATTTTTAGATTATTATGAGATAATTTAGATCTAAAAACATGCATGATTTGATACATGAGATGTATGCAAAATATGCCATAATTAGATCTGATTTATATATGAGATATATGATATAGATCTAAAATTGTTTTGTAGTATTGCATGTTCCTGATTAAGGCGTTCCTCTTGGCCGTCCGATCATAAGAATGAAGAAGGATTTAAAAGCCCTCTCTTCCCATTCGATGCGGTGTTCTTATGATGTGTAGGGGTGCTGCGTGTTCGTCCTTAATCAGAAACTCAAAACTTACTTTCTACAAAACCCTAGATCCTGAAACCTTAGGATTTATTGTGCATATTTTATTTATGAACCCTACTTAATTAAAAATTAAGATTATGAAATATTAATTAGATCTAAAATTAAGAATTTCAGATCTAAGACATATTCATAATATTGGGTTCGGGCTTGGGTAGCTCAATTAGGTCTAAGCGGGTTGATCAAACCGAATCAAGAGTTGGTTAGAGGAGATCAACAATGCTTAAATTGATCAGCCTAATAGGATTAAGTCTGGGTCAAGATCGAGTCACAATCAAGCAAGACCTAATTAGGCTTAGAGGTTAGAGTCTGGATTGTAGGCTAACCCAATTGATTCTAGCTCAACAATTTGGTGTCTAAGGTAAGTTTGGCACATACGACAGACTGGTTTTTAATTGGAAGCTACTCGACCTGAATGCATTCTTGTACGAGTTAATGGCATATTCCTTCCACCAATCTCACTTATCTGGCCATATCTGTTGACATAGTTCTGATTTGAGGTAGTCAATAATCCGAGCTAACCCATGCCACTAGGTTAGTCAAAATTGTTATGACTAAGCGAAGTCTAGTTTAATGAGACCTGAATCAATTCTCCCTAAGAAAAGATTAAGTCTGAGGTCTTCCACCATTGTAGATGTGCGGGCCCTTCCTGGGGTTGATTGTTCTTGGCTGGATACAGTGGCTCAATTACACCGAAAAGATGCAACCATGTCTATTAGGCATTGGATGCTATGGGCTGGAGAATGAGTTGGGCTCAATATTTCGAATACGGTGAGAGACTCAATTAGGAACCCAGTCTATGCAAATGGTGGGTCTGACATAACTAAGGAGTGGATCAATATTTTGGATATGGTGAGATTCATGAATTAGAGACCAAGTTTGGGTGCACCATGATTAGAGAATCATTGAACAAGAGTTGTTCACTCATTGGCTAACCCATCACCAATAACTGTTAGGTGAGGTGATGAGTCAGTTGGTGAGACCGCACCACCCACTAGAAATCATTAATCATGGAGATTTTCTTATCTCTATAGAGGGAGTGTAGGGATCCAAGAAAATAGTGGGAGCTAATTTGTTTAAAAATAAAATCTCTAAATAAATTGGTCAAGTCAAAATTACAGTATCTAACTAGAATCTTTGACTCTCTACAGAAAAATATCTGCATGTCCAACCCATTGGCACGTATCCTGGATACACATAGACTGACTGGACCCAATTATAAAGATTGGCTCAGGAACTACAAAATAGTTTTGGGTTTCGAGAAGTTAACCCATGTACTGGACCAGGACCCTCCCACCTTACCAGTCCGTCCATCTATTGAATAGAGAGCATCTCTGAAGAAATGGATAGACGAAGATAATAAGGCTAGATATTACATGTTGGGCTCGATGTCTGATGAGCTCCAGTGCCAACATGAAGATATCGGGACTGCTCGCCAAATGTTGGCTCACCTGCAGGAGATGTTTGGTGAACAGAGTCGTGCAGCCAAATATCAAGTCACGAAACGACTTTTTAAGGCTAAGATGCGTGATGGACAGTCAGTCCAAGATCACTATCTAACAATGATCAAGGACATGGAAGAGCTTGAGAAGCTCGATGTGAATTTAGACTTGAACCTGCAAAACGATATTATTCTGCAATCCTTAACTAATGCATATGGGCAATTCATCATGAATTACCACATGCATAAACTTCAGAATTCCTTAGCTGAATTAATGAATATGCTGGTTACCACTGAGCTTTCTATGAAAGGTTCTAAAGGCTCAGTTCTTGCTATGGAATGGACTTCTTCCAAAAGAAAGTCTTATGGAAAGAAAAAGAAGTCTGTGAAAAAGCAAAAGGTGGAATGATCAAAGAAGAAGAAGGCAGAACGAAAGAAAAGGGCCGATGTCAAAGGAAAGTGTTTCCATTGCAACAGCGATGACCATTGGAAGCGGAACTACCCTACTTACCTGGCCACCCTGAAGAACAAGAAGGAAGGTCCTTCTGGAGGTATGCTCGTTATTGAGTCTAACCTTACAGTTTCTTCTGCATCTAGTTGGGTGCTTGACTCTGGTTCTAGTGCTCATCTGTGCACTTCTATGCAGGATCTTGAGGATAGCAGGAGGCTGAGAGATGGAGACATGATCCTATGTGTCGGTAATGGAGCAAGAGTTGCTACAGTAGCCGTGGGAACATATCCTCTTCGATTACCATCTGGTTTAGACTTAGTTTTAAAAGACTGTTATTATGTGCCTGCAGCTAGCAGGAATTTGATTTCTGTTTCATGCTTAGCACAAGAAGGCTATGTGATTACCTTCTTTAAGGACCATTGTAACATTCTTTATGAAAGAAATAAAATTGCGAATGGTTTCCTTATTAATGGCCTTTATCAGCTACATATTGATGTACCTATTCTAACTATCGAGCAAAACGTGAATGCCAAACGACCTAGGGATAGTCCAAACGACAAATATCTTGATGATCCTGTATGGCCAGCGAAGAAGATTCTAGATTAAGCCAGCAAGCGCCTGGCCTCTACGGTATAATCCACTTGGGCTAGATCTAGAAGATCCTCTTCTTCTCTATCACGTCTCCAAAAATTAGAAGCTGGTGATCTGATCTGGAAGGATTTCAAAAACTCCTTTTGAAGATCATCAGTCGTCCTTTGCAGCAGTGCAGCCTTCTTGCTTTTTGATCCGCTCTTTTTTTTGATCTGGATCGCACCAACCAAGCTCCAAAACATTTTGGATGTGGAGAGGAGAGGGAAGAAGAACTTTTGGCGTGGAGAGGAAGGAGAAAAGGCCTTGGGGCATGGGAAACTCTGATCTCAATCATCTCATGTTATTTGAGTTGGGCAGGGTCTATTTATTAGACTGACTGTGATCCCAACTTCTTTTTCTTCCCAACCAATCACAACCCTTTGTGAAATCAGATCTAAATCTGATTGGTGGGAATAGAAGTCCCTGGATTCCCTCTTAGAGGGCATCTAAAGACCAGTCAAGTTGGTTCTTAGAAGAACTCTAATTGGAATCCAAAAGGAGATGAGTCTCTGTCCAACAAGGACCTAGTGCGCTTCCAGCTTGGGTACACGCCTAGGGTGGTGTGCGCCCTCCTCCTTGCCAGGTTCTGGAGGGGGATAAGGCCCCACTAGCTCTCCAAAGGTGCATGGAATGTTTTTGGTTCAAGTCAAAGGTGTCAATGGTCAACGTGTGACCAATAAGGTAGACTTTTGACAAAGTCAAAGAACAAGAGAATGGAGGTTGACCAAAAATGGCAGGTAATGTCTTACAAAATAAGACAACTCTTTTCTGACTTGGACAACCTCCAGTCAGACATATAAAAGGCTCTAATTGAGCACAAACTCCTTTGGCTCAGATAGGACAACTTATTTTTGATAGTAAAAAGAAGAACGTTAGGTTCAATCGAGTGCTAGCACGATTTCCTTGAACCTAATTGAACACTTCAGATCAATTAACTAGATCAGTTCAATTGATGATCACCAGATTCAAACCTTTGTTTGTGTGTGACCCAAGTTAGGTTCAGTTCTGTGTAATGGGATATGTCATGATCTCTATCATCAACATCATCGAAACTCCTTTCGATGGATCAAACTCTTTTAATTCGAACAGCTAGAATGATCGATCATCTAAATCATTCTAAATTGGCTCCAAAATCCACCAGTGACACCTAGCAGTATATGGTGGCAACCAATAAAGAGCTGAATGTGAAACCTTTGGTGCAAGCTTACTATGTGATTCGTCCTTCTATCTTGAGCTCCCGATCAGATTAGGGTTAAGGTAAACGTCAAACCTAGTCTCTGTCATTATATGTAAATCATTCGATTTGAGTCCAATGTGAAAATCTAAATAAACCTTTCTATTATTTCCTCTGCCATGGCCATTGGACTTCTGGACTTGATTCTCATGATTCATCATAGGGTGCTCTCCTCTACCACCGAGGTAGATAGATTCCATCTTGATGCTATCGCAGTTCCCTACAATGAAACATCGTATAGCCAACATACCACCTCAGGGTTCCATATGGCTTAGGAGATCGAGTAAATGGTGTAGTCAAACTATAACACCTCAAGGTGAACTGTCGATGCATCTCAGGTCAAAGAACCAGACACACTACTGCAAGCATCGAGTCAGTCATTGACGAGAAGGTAGACTCCTAATGACTACTCAGTGGTTCACGCTCATCATGCCCTCTTCTCTAAGAGTACTGTACCTGCTGCCGGTGTTCCACACCGTGATCTCAAGACTCATCTATCTAAAAGAAGAATTGTACACCAACCTTCCGGATCAATCACCATCCTCGTGATGATCCTATGGTCGGAAGCAATTTATATAGTTAATAATGATTATTCATGTCTTAAATTTTCAACTCTTGAAATATGAATTATCATTACCATTAACTCAAAAGGATGTATCACAGACACTAAATACACATAGTGTGATAGAAAATAACCCATTTTATTGATATTAGTCAAAATTATAATTTTGCCCCTAGAAGTGTATCTAAAGTGTCAGTCCAATTCTGGCTTCTAGGTCACATTATAATTAATCTCCACTTGTTCCTAAAGCCAATTGACTACAAGTCTAGTCCCATCTTCTCAAGGTGGGCTTCGATCTCTATTGGTCCAACGGCTTTGTAAGTGGGTCTACCACATTATCTATGGAGTTGACTCTCTTGACCTCGACGTAATCCTTCTCGAGGTAATCATGGATGAGGTGGTATCACCACTCAATATGGCTTGGATTTCTGGTGAGACCTCGGCTCCTTAGCAAGTGCTATGACGCCATTGTTGTCGCAGTAAAGAGGAATGGCATTCCGATGACATTACTCCAATTTCTGTAGCAAACTTCTTGTACCAAGAATGCTTCCTTCGCAGCCTCTGATGCAGCATATAATTCTGCTTCCAGGGTGGAATCTGCTATCACTAGTTTGCTTGGAACTCTTCCAGCTCAGCACCACCATTTGCACCCAAACAGACTTCCAGATGTCGACTTTCGAGTCATCTAATCAGATATGAAAGTCTAAGTCTGTGTTCCCTAAACTTGGAGTTCTCGTTACCAAAGACCAACATCATAATCTTAGTTCTTCTTAAGTACTTAAGGATGACATTTATAGAAGTCCCACTGTTCTTTCACCTGGATTTGACTGATATCTGTTGTGACACTCAAGCATGGGCTATATCAGGTCGTGTACAAGCGCATGGCATACATGAGGCTCCTATTGCAGAAGCATAAGGATCTTGCTATGCGTTCTATTTTCCTCAGGTGTGCTGGGCACAATCTTCTTGGAAGATAATATCCATGTCTGAAGGGTATATAATTCCCCTCTTAGAGTTTTTCATACTAAACCTCTTTAGTACTTCTCTATGTAATCTTTCTGTGAAAGTCCTAGCATCCTATCTGGTCATATTCCCTATAGACCTTAATTCTAGAATAAAGGATGTTCACCTAGGTCTTTCATGGAGAATTTCTTGACAACCAATTTTTACTGATGTCAACATGGAATATCATTCCCAATAAGGAGGATGTCATCCATGTAACATATGAGGAAGACAACAGTGCTTCCACTGACCTTTTTGAAAACACATGGTTCTCTTCATTTTTGATGAAACAAACTTTTTGATCACATCATTGAAATGAGTGTTCCAGCTCCGAGATGCTTGCTTAAGTCCATATATGGATCCTTAAGCTTTGCAAAACCTTGTGATCAGTATCACTGGATTGAAATCTGGCGGCTGTTTCCATATAGATATCTTCCTCAAGATATCCATTTAAGAATGCCGTTTCACATCCATTGCCATATTTCATAATCGAAATAGGCTGGCAAAGCAAGCAATGTGCGGAATGGATTTTAGCATAGCCAACGGAAAAGGTATCCTGATAGTCAATGCCTTCACGTTTGACTATAACTTTGCCACTAGTCTTAGCCTTGAATGTCTCCACATTCCCATCTGCACCAATCTTTCTCTTGAAGATCCATTTACATCCAATAGGTACTATATCCTTCTGGGGATCTACCAAGTCCAGGCTTGGTTTGTGAGTGCATCGAGTCAATCTCTGACCCATTGCCTCTAGCCATTTTCTCGGAGTCGATATCTGATATCGCCTTCGTTGTAGGTTTTGGGAATCATCACCATGAGCACCATTACCTAAGAGGAACATTTCCTCTACATCTCTGAAAATAATACCGTAAGTACTCTCAGGGGACGGGAAACTCTTTTCGATCTATGAGGTGGAGGAGGTAGTGTTCTTATTGGCTCAAACCTGATTTGTGTTCCATTGGTCCTTAGCTCGTTCTGACGCTTGTGAGACTTTCTCATAAAGCTTATCTATTTTCAATGCCCTATCTGAATAAACTATTTTTTCAGAAATTAGCAGTCGACTCACAATCACATTTATGGCCTTGTGGAATGAGAGAATAGTATCCTAATGACTCTTTAGGATAATCCTATGAATCGAGCTCTAAAGAGACTAAACTCTAACTTATCCGCTTGTTGTCTTTTGACATGAGTCTGGACAAACCCCAAATTCTGAGATGACTCAGACTTGGTTTCTCACCATGCCATATTCTCATACGGTGTGGTAGGAACGGTTTTGAGGGAGAACCCTAATTAGTAGATAGGATGAAGTTAAACAATGATTCCCCAAAGAAAATCAGGGAGGTCTCTGAAGCTCATCATGGATCGAACCATGATCCATATAGAGTCCGATTTTCTCATTCTGAAAACCCTTGAGTTGGGTGTTCCTGAGTGGAGTTCATTGAGAGACTATGCCATTTTCCTTTAGATAGTCTAAGGAATTCCCGCTAAAGGTATTTCACCTCCTCTATCTGAC
>QRFJ01001099.1:106841-211081 GCA_006176705.1 Cocos nucifera | reverse complement strand
GTACTATACCTTTCTGGGGATCTACAAGGTCCGACTTGGTTTTGAGTGCATCGAGTCAATTCTGACGCATTTGCCTCTAAGCCATTTTTCGGATCATATCTGATATCGCCTCGTTGTTAGGTTTTGGGGATCATCACAATGAGCACCATTACCTATGAAGGGAACATTCTCTATCCTCTTGAAATAACTAAGTATCTTTCAGGAGGACAGACTCTTTTCGATCTAGAGGGAAGGAGGTAGTGTTCTTATTGGCTCAACCTGATTTGTTTCCAAATGGTCCTTTAGCTCGTTCTACTTGTGAGACTTTCTCATCAAGCTTGATCTATTTTCAATGCCGCTATCTTGAATAAACTATTTTTCAAGAAATAATGCATGTCGACTCACAATTCACATTATGGTCCTTCTGGAATGCAGAAATAGTATCCTAATGACTCTTTAGGATATCCTATGAATCGAGCTCTAAAGACCTAAAACTCTAACTTATCCGCTTGTTGTCTTTTGACAATGGAGTGACAACCCCAATTCTGAGATGACTCAGATTGGTTTCTTACCATGCATATCTCATACGGTGTGTAGGAACGGTTTTAGAGGGAACCCTCATTAGTAGATAGATTGAAGTTAAAAATGAATGTCCCCAAAGAAAATCAGGGAGGTCTTGAAGCTCATCATGGATCGAACCATATCCAATAGAGTCCGTTTTCTTCATTTTGAAAACCCCTTGAGTTGAGGTGTTCCTGTGGGAGTCATTGAGAGACTATGCCATTTTCCTTTTAGATAGTCTAGGAATTCCCGGCTAAGGTTTATCACCTCCTCTATCTGATCGAAGAACCTTAATGGATTTCCAATTTTATTTTTCTACTTCATGTCCTGAATTCTTTGAACTTTTCACAAAGCTTCAGAACCTGTGTCTCTAAGATACACATACCCAACCTAGACAGATCATCGGTAAAGTAATGAAGTAGACAAATATTTCCTCTAGCCGGCATCAAATGGGCCGCAACATCAGTATGTACTAGAGGCAATGGAATCTGTGGCCCTCTCCCATGTCCAACAAAAGGAGTTTAGTCATTTTTGCCTGAAGAACAGATTCAAAAGTTGGACATGACTCGAAAGTCAACGGATCAATAGCCCATTTCTCCATTTTGTTGTCCTATCTTCTGCTATTTGACCATAATCTCAAGTGCATACAGGATCATCAACGGATAATTGGATTACCCAAATCAGGTAAATTAAATTTGATTTAATTTATCCTTATTTTATTTTATTTATTAAAATAATGAGAATCAGATTTGAAGCATCCTAGATTTGATACAAATTAAAGAGAAAAATTTTTTGAAATATATCTCTTGATCTGATCAGATCTAAATGAACCTAGATCGGAAAATCAGGATTTCCCTTTATTTTGTACGTGGATGATATTCTCTTAATCGAAAATGATATTTCGATACTATAAGAAATAAAAGTATGGCTGTCATCTCAATTCTCTATGAAGAACTTGGGTGAAGCATCCTATATCCTAGGGATAAAGATCTATAGGAATAGATTGAGGATGCTTGGGTTATTCCAGTCCACGTACATAGAAATTATGTTGAAGTGGTTCAATATAGAGAATTCAAAGAAAGGTTATCTTTCGATAGACCATGAAATTTCTCTCTCTAAGAAGAATTATCCAACAACTCCTGAAGAGAGAGAGAGCATATGAGTAGAATCCCATATGCTCAATAGTGGGATCTATCATATATGCCATAACATGTACGAGATCAGATGTGGCATACTCACTAGTAGTAGTGAGTAGATACCAATCTAATTCATGGGTGAATCATTGAAAGATTATAAAAATCATCCTTAAGTATTTAAAAAATACAAAAAAACTAGTGGCTAATTTATGATGAGTTAGATTTAAAACCTGTAGGGTTTACAGACTTCAGCTTTCAGTCTGACCATGATGACAGTAGAAACGTATTGGGTTATGTCTTTACCCTGAATGATGGAGCCATCTACTGGAAGAGTTTCAAGCAGCATACTATAGCAGTCTTTATTTGTGAGGCGGAGGACATCACGACATCCGATACTGTGAAAAAAGCTGTATGGTTGAGAAAGTATATCACTGAGCTTGGAGTGGCATCCTCCCTAGATAGTTCCATCCTACTCTACTGCGATAGCATTGGAGCCATCGCTTAGGTGAAGGAATCGAAGGCAAACTAGCAGATGAAGAACATACTACGCTGCTATCTTCTTGTCTAAAAAATCATGGATCGAGGTGACATCGACCTTCAGAAGATCGATAGAAAGGAGAAGCTGGCTGACCCCTTCACTAAAGCCTTGGTGATAAAGGAGTTCAACAACTACAAGTCAAAGATGGGTATTAGATACTATATCGGATGGCTTTAGGATAAATGAGAGTTGTTGAAAAATGTGTCCCAAAGTCAATCATCAGTCGATTGATGGTTGTGCTATCCTTTGTAAATATAAATGATTTATTATGAATAAAAATTTATTTTGATATTTTTATTATAAATGAATATCTTCTAATGAACTCCTATGTTGTAATAAAATTCTTAGAACTATTTGGATTCGATAAAGAGATGATTTATCGATTAGTCCTTAAACTATTCGTGACTAAATGATACGTTGTTAACTAAGATGATAATGTTTATCAAGTATAGGTCATTGTATGCCATATGGGTTGGTTGTCTTCTTAACCAAAAAGTGTGAAGACATTAGTATATTATACAGATGAGATGTAGGGGTACATCATCACTAAACATGACCAACTCTGAAGCATTCTGGTATCGAGAATTGCTTTGATAGGATATGGGTATAAGTATTCCTTAGACCTGAGATCGCCATGGTGACTTGCAAGCAACTCTCTGTACTTTGGTGCTGGACTATTTGAATTTTTAATTTAGTGATGAAAAGTTTTTTGGTACAATCAAGTACTTGTAAAGTTGATGAGTGATCAAGATGAGATTGACCACTCCAAGAGTTTGGAGAAAATGCATCGTTCTATTTCAATTTAGCAAAATCTTAGCTAGGATAATCCATATAATGGATTTGATATTTTGAAATACAATATTGATGACCTATTCAGGGTTAATAGTTAAACTCTGAGTCATCCTATAAAAAGATTAATAGTTAATAGTTAAATTATATGAAAATCATATCTACATGGGTTTTAAAAGTGTTGCTTTATACATTTGATCTATCCGATCATCGGGTACCATTGCTAGATGGTCACTTTGATTGGACAGAAATTTATTTCTATGCTACTGGCTTAGATTAGAATCTATAGGATTATACATATTAGAAATCTTGATCTGATTGGATGGTTGATCAATGATTATGAATTATTTTAGGATCAAACAATCAATATGATTGATGTTTGACCTAGTGCAAGTATTGCAGGAGAATTGATTAGCAATCAGATTTCTAATTGGCTCAATTTGATTAGATAAAAGGACTGAGATCAAGTCTAATTGAATAAGATTCAATTAGATTTAGTTTGAACTTGATTAGATCAAGTCCAATTAGTTTATAGGATAAGTCAATTGCAAGAAAGAACAAGTTTTTATTCAATTAGGACTTATATGCACCTAATTTCTAAATTGATTAGAATTTAAACTAGATTTAAGTTTGATTTAATCTAATTTAATTGAACTCTTAGTTAGACTAAGATCATCCATAATTGGGTTGCACAAGTTTTGATTTGATTAGGTTCAAAAATTGTTAGGACCAAGTCAAAACATGGAGTCCTAAGATGATTGGGACTCTTTCTCCTTGTGCCACTCACCCTTGCCCATGCCCCACCTTGGAATTTGCATGAGATCTCTCATGCCCAGAGAGATCCCATGCCACCCCATGCGCCCATCTCCTTCTTAAATGGAAGGTGGTTTTGGACTTGGTCAAAACTAGGAAGTAGTTTTGATTTCAAACTCTATTTGATAGAGTTTTACAAAACCAAAATTCTTCTTTTGTCCGGCGCCAAACCACCTGATATTTTTCTGAATATTTTTAGTGGAATAAAGGTACTTCTATGTTCTCTATGCCAAGAAATTAGGAGGGACATGCCCAAAATAGGTGGAGGGTGCCCAAGAGTTGGGCGCCTCAATCCTTGTCTTATTTGGACATTCCTATCTAGGTGTTTGACCTAGACAGGACTCTCTCACATCTCTCTATTTAAAGGGAGTTTAGGCTTGAGTTTTCTATAAAATTTTCAGCCAAGAGAGAGGGTTTGGGCATGAGAACCTTGGACTTAAAGGGGTCTAGGGCATGAGACTTTGTAAAGACATAAGTTGTAGTGTCTAGGTGAGAGAAAGAAATAGAAAAGAAGGGTCATCTCTAGGGTTTTGTTTTGCATCTTCTTCCACCACCTTTTTGAGAGAAATATGTGAGGAAGAAGGCTTCTCTCAGATCCTCCCTTCTCCGTCTTTGGTCCTTGGAGAGTCCAAGTTGTTCGAAGAAGGAGCTTCGGCATCAACCGTCAAAGAAGGATCAATACAGTATTAGCATACTGTGTTGATTTTCAGTTGCTGGACTTCGGATCAATATCAGAGCTTCATATGAACTTGTAGAGGCCGGACATGTATGTGGCTTGAACCGACAACCTCAGCTTTAGATTAGCAAGTGAAGATCTCGACTTGTAAAAGATAAAAGAGATACAATCTCTTTCTCCTACTAGATTAGATCTAGTTTTATTTGATGTTGATACGATCAACATCCTTATTTTTTATTTAATATTTAATTTTTAAATTTATAAGCATGCATGAATCATATCATTAGATCCAAGATCTAGAAATTTTTATATTATTTTAAAGATTAATATGATTAATTTGTAGCTTTTGCTATTCATATTTTGAAAAAGTTTTGAAATAGATACTTGCAAATCATAGATTTTTCCTTCAGTTAGGATATTTCTGCTACCAATCATCTGATGAACATGCATGATCTAACCTTCCCCAAACCTTAGTAGCACCCTATTGATTATTACACCAAATATATCATGGTTCTTGAAAGTCCAAATCTATAAGCCCATTAGTTATAACACTATGCTTCAATTCACAAATGTCCCTATTAGGATTGAAATGCCAGCCTCCTTTTTTATCTGAAGGAGATAACATACAATTAAAGCACCAACTGATAGCATAAGAAGGTCCATAAATAATACTTGTAGTACAGAATCCCACAGTGCTTAACATACAAAAGCATTGTACTTGCGTAAACCACACCCAACACCCAAGAAGTGTCATTAAAAGGGGTAACAACCCCATATAAAACTTGACAATCAACATGAGTAAAATTGAATTGCCCCACATCTTTCCACCAAACTATTACAATACCACCATACACACCTATCTCAGGCACCATATAAACCTGCAATATAGGACCCATCAAATGCTCAATTTGAGATAAGGAGTCATCTAATATCCTGGTCTCCAAAAAATAGCACACACCAAACTATGACACCTATTAAGGAACCAAACCACTCTGGCCATGATTCTCAGGGCTCATCCTTTAATGTATGCTCTGATCATCCACATCACCAACAACATCGATTAGACTACCATGCTACAAGCGAGGATGAAGCAATCATCAATGGCTTCCTTCGGACCCTATGCTCAGACATTGATCGACCTCCAGGTCGGAATATCACCAATGATAGGGATAAATCCCCACGATTGACCTTGAGATAGATACATCCAGGGTGACTTCTCAACTGTGTGTCAACCTTAGTCCATTGATTTGACCACATGGGTGATTGCCAAATCATCTAACATGCTCCAGAATGTGGGCCTAACAAACACCCACAACTAACAACTTGGATAAGCGCCCCACGACTAATGACTTGGATAGGTGCCCCATGACTAACAACTTAGACAGGCACCCCACGACTAACAAATTAGATGACCTATCCTAAAAATCTATGGATTAGGGCATAACAAACTCTGACAACCTTCTATATAAAGTGGTAAAAATGGAACCCCCAGAGATAAGCTTGAAGCATGCAAGCTACTCAATAGCCCATTCTCTTTTCTTTCCTCCACTATGTTCAAGCTCTGACTTAGGTATTGGAGGGTCCCCGTCGGAGAACCTCCCATGTGTGGACTTTCTTTTACAAGTTTCCAATATGCCATCCTCAATTAGAGTCGATGCCTCGTTAGTAGTCTAAAGCCTTAACGCAATAATCTGGTGCCAATGGAACGGCCGCTTTAGTAACCCATTGTGCAAAGAGAGCTGATGCCTTCACAAGACCACTTCGTCATCTCTCACCAATAGTCAACTTGATGAAGTCGAGGTGGAGCCATCCAACCATCCACCTCTCATGATTTTGCTAAGCCGGCATAGTTACTCATGGTAGTAGACCACTAGCAATTTGGTGACCTGATCCACCAGATCTAGGTATTGACCAATACAGTCCAGTACTTGCAGTAGGTTTGTGAAGCAATAGCAACTCCCTCAGCTCGCTCCCTAGATAGCACCATCTTGGCATAGCCATTGAGACCAATCTCCAGACCTAAAGAATCTACTGCATGGGATGTATTGATCTGCCTTGGTGGGTTAGTGATCACCATCTCACCATGGGTCCACCCATGGAAGACAGCATCGATAATTTTTCATCTCTTTCGACGGAGATTTGATGGAGGGCTACACCCCTTAGCCAAAAAGATTACGTGGAGAGGAGGACCTTGTGTAGAAGGTTTGTGAGATCGAGTGCTGGCTAGGCAAGATCTTGGTGGTGTTAGATGTGTGACCTGGAAAGCCAATTATTGGCAGACATATTATAATTTTTCAAGACATAAATTTATATTTGATTTATTGAAACTAAAATTATGGGTAATTATTTTCATTCTATAGTAATGTATCGTACAATCATCTAAGAAATTAATGATCAGTGATACATATTCTCAAGAGTTGAGAATTTAAGATATGTCATTATAGATTAATTCCTAAACTACTTCCAATCAATGATCATCATGGGGATAGTGGTAGATCCGATTAGATTGGTGCATGGATTATTTTCCTTTTGGATAGATGGGTCTTGAGGCTACAATATAGGGACATTGGAGTGAGAGTGCAAGTGATTGATATAGATCAATGGTACTGAGTATGACCAAGAATGAGAAGTCACTTGAATGTCTACTCACTCATCAGTTACTTTGTGATGCTATAGTTGTGTGAGTAGTTCTCTGACCTGAGATACATTAGCCGTTCATCTTGAGGGTGCTATAGTTTGACTACATCATAACTCGATCTCCTAACCATATGGAGCCTTGAGGTATATGTTGGCTGCAGTATATTCATTGTAGGAGTTGGGTTGCACCAAGAGGATATTTATCGGCCTTAGTAGTAGAGAAGCAGTCCTATGCAACTTAAGAGGCTAAGTCCATATGTCTATAGCCACAGCAGTATGATAATGAAAAAAAATTTCTATAGGATACATGATTGGATTGGAGCTAATTAAGTTTGGAATACGACGGATGCTTAAAGTTTGATGAGGTTTCATGACCTGCATCCTGTCGAGACTCTCGATAGAAGAACTTGATCACACAGTAACTACATAGAGGGGTTCATCTTTCTATTTTGCTAAGTTGTCACTACATGCTGCTAGGCATTATTGGTGGATTGTAAGAACTCACTAGGATCATTTTTGGATCAATGATCCTTATTAGGATGCATTAGAGTTGTTCTAGCCCATCAAAAGAAGTTTCGATGATACTATGATGGAGATCATGATATGTCTCACTACAAGATAGAATAGAATCTGAGAGGTTATGCACAAAAAAAGCTCATTCTGATCAACAGCTTGGATCATTAGCAAATGATTAATTGAATTGATGATTTGGATCAATTTATCAAAATTACAAATTTAAAAATTATTAATTGTTAGCATAAGAGACTTTATTGCAAGTATTTTAATTTAATCGAGCCTGATTGAATTATGGTTCAAGTCTTAATTATTGGAAAATATGTCCCAAAGTTAATTATCAGTTTATTGATGGTTATGCTATTTTATAAATATAAATGATTTATTATTGAATAAAATTATATTCTGATATTTTTCATCACAAAGTCTACATCTTCTAATAAATTTCTTTGTTGTGATGAAGTCCTTAGGACTATTTAGTTTTGATAAAGAGATGATTCATCGATTAGTCATTAAACTATTCGTGACCAAATAATACGTTGTTAACTAGGACGATAACGTTTATCGAGTGTAGGTCGTTGTATGCCATATATGTTGGTTGACCTCTTAACCAAGAAGTATGGAGATACTAGTATGGCATATAGGTGAGATGTATGGGTACATCATCACTGAACATGACCAACTTTGAAGTATTCTACTATCGAGAGTTGCTCTGATGGGATATGGATATAAATATCCCCTAGACTTGAGATCACCATGGTAGCTTGCAAGCAACTCACTATGCATTGATGCAAGACTATCTGAATTTATAATTTAGTAATGAAAGATTTTTGGGCACAATCAAGTACTTACAAAGTCAGTGAGTGATCAAGATGGGATTGACTACTCCGAGAGTTTGGAGACAATGCATTGCAGTATTTTAATTTAGCAAAATCTTGGCTAGGATAATCCATGAGATGAATAAATTTTGAAATACAATGTGGATGACTTAATCATGATTGATCGTTAAATCTTGAGTTATCTTATGAGCATTTAGATCAAGGGAATGAATTATATAGAAACCATATCCACATGGGTTCTAAGAGTGTTGCTTTATACATTTGACCTATCCGATCGTTGGGTACCATTGCTAGATGGTCACTTTGATTAGCATAAAAATTTATTTCTATGCTATCGGCTTAGATTCAAATCTATAAGATCATACACATTAGAGATCTCAATCTGGTTGGATGGTTGATCGATGATTATGAATCATTTTAGGATAAAACATTCAATATGATTGATGTTTGACCTAGTGCAAGTGTTGCAAGAGGATTGATTAGCAATAGGATTGTTAATTAATTTAATTTGATTAAGCTAAAGGACTAAAATCAAGTATAATTAAATAAGATTTAATTAGATTTGTTTTGGACTTGATTAGATCAAGTCCAATTAGTTTATAGGATAATCCAATTGCAAGAGAGAACAAGTTCTTTTTCAATTAGGACTTATGTGCACATAATTTCTAATTTGATTAGAATTTAAATCAGATTTAAATTAAATTTAATATAATTTAATTGGGCTCTTAGTTAGAATAAGATAAGACTTAATTAAATTTCACAATATTTGATTTAATTAAATTTAAATAATAAGTTTGACCAAGTCAAAACTTGAAGTCCTAGTATGACTAGGACTCTTCCATCTTGCACCACCTTGCTTTCCATGCCCCCCATGCTAATTTCCTTGAAATTTGCATGAAAAATCTTAATTTTAGAGAGTATCCACACTCCTTTTGTGCCTTCAATCTTTTTAGAAGAAAATTAGTTGTCGAATAGATCAAAACAAATAAGTTGTTTTGATCTAGGGCTCTATTGGATAGAGTTTCACACATCAACTTTCTTTATTCGCTTGAGGTGCCAACCCACCTGATTAACATCTGATTTATTCATGAGAAATAGAAGACTTTTGTGTGCATATTCCTTGGAGTCCATGCCACACCCAAGAGTTGGGCGTCCCAATCATTGCTCAAATTGGACATAGCTTTCTAGGTATTTGACCTAGACAAAGACTCTATCATAACTCTCTATTTAAAGAAAGTTAGAAACTAAAATTTCTATAAAAATTAGACATTTAAGAGAGTGTTTGGGCATGGGAGCCTTGGGTGCAAAGAATTCTTGGGCATGAGACTTTGTAAAGACACAAGTTGTTGTGTCAAGATGAGAGAAAAGAAAGAGAAAAGAGAAGTCTTCTCTAGGATTTCTCTTAGATCCTTTTCTACAATCTTTTTAAGAGAAAAAGATAAGGAAGAAGATTCATTTCAAATCCTCCATCTTCTCTTTTAGTCCTTGAAAAGTCCAAGTTATTCAAAAAAGAAGTTTTGCCATCAACCATTGAAGAAGGATCAGCACAGTACTAGTATACTATGCTGATTTTCAGACTCCTAGACTTCAGATTAAGATCGGGGCCTTATGCTGATTTTATAGAGGCCAAATGTGTATGCAGCTTAAAGTGACATCCTCAGCCTCAGATTAGCAAGTGGTGATTCTGACTTACGAAAGATAAAAGAGATTCGATCTCTTGCTTTCACTAGATTAGATCTAGTTTTGGTTTCATGTTGATATGATCAACATATTTATTTTATTTAATATTTAATTTTAGATATACTTGCATGCATAGATTATACACTAGATCCTAGATCTAGGGTTTATTTATATATTTAATAAATTAATATGATTAATTTATTGCTTCCACTGATCTAGTTTTGAAAAGTTTCAAAATACATGCTAGAAACCCTATACTTTTTCTTCAGTTGGTATCGGTGCATCAAAATTTTATGATATCATTTTTATGTATGTTTAGATTATTTATTTAGATTAGAAATAAATTATAATCTAATGTTTAAATCTGAAATTAAATTTAGATCGCATGGATTGATCTTATAAGGTTGTCCAGCTGTAAGATTTATCCCTTATAGTATAGAGGTTGTCCTAGTTCGTGTAGATCTATAATTAATCATAAATTTATTAGATGTGATATAGATTAATTTATGATTTATTAGATTTATTGATGTATAAATCCATGAGGATATCGAAGATGGCTGGAGTAGAGAAGGTGAGACTATCGATGGGACCTGCAAAATAAAGTCCAAACCAGAGGTTGGTGGCTCCGGCAAGATCCTCTGATGCTCAAGTCAATTTTTCGGCCAACTTGAATGGAGTGCTCAGAAAATAAAGAAGTAGAGTAACAGGAAGGAAGGAGAAGAGAGCTTGGAGAAGACATATTTGGAGGATCCTTTTTATAGATGGAGCATGTAACAAACTGATAGTGACAGCCGTAAGCATCTAGTAGTGGGCTGCTCAGCCCACGTGGAGTTTGTTACAGAGGATGGTGTTCGTTATCGCAACTTGCTAGTCGAGAATGGTGTCTATTATCAAGACATGCCAGTATGTTGGAGATTAATAGTCAAAGTTCAGATGGGATAGGCATTGACGGTGAAGTGCCTCAAGTCACAACAGCTCCAAAGAAGCTTGGGCTCTTTTAGGATCGTCTGCATGTAGGTTGGTTCACATTGAGTTGGTAGCCAAATTCATGTGGACGACGAGATTCTTTTGAATGATTGGGAGGAGATCGATTGGAAGAAGGTCAACCGTAGGAGATCATTTGGAAGGAGCTCGATTGGAGGAAGTCTTCTGGGAGGAGTTCGACTAGAGTAGGTCATTCGGAAGGGATTCGACTGGAGGAGATCATTCGAAAAAAAATCTACTGTCGTCTGGGAGGTGTTTGATTGGAGGAGGCCATCCGGGAGGGGTTTGACTAGAGGAAGTCATCCAGAAGGAGTTCGACTGGAGGAGATCATCCGAAGGAAGTTCATCTAGGGAAGATTGTCTAAAGGGAGTGTGGATGGGCTTCAAACCTACCATTCATTTTTAATTAGACGACAAGATTAGCGTAATAGTAATTCTTCTTCACTTATTCAAGATCGCATTGCCAAACTACCATGCACTTTCGGGAGGTTCCATAGCATGAACTCGTCACTGAGGGGGTCGACGAATCCAACAGAGAGGAGGTCGGCGATCCAGGACTTCGGGCAAGAACTTTGGCAGGAGCCATTTTGTCCCCAACACTTGTTTTCCTACTCCCGAGTTTAAATTTTGGATGAAGGAAGTATGAAAAAATCACTACAATCGAAGTTCTTGGATAGTTTCCCATCTTGGAGAACTAAACTTTTGGTCTTTTTTTTTTAAATTGGCATGGTGGTTTGATGTTGAATGACCTGAACGGACGTAGCCCCTCAAAAACTCATCTGGCATGGAGTTCCATGTATGGTGCGATTATTGCCTCACCAGGCGGTGGGTATGAGTGGAACACATGATGGGTTGGGGTTGACTGATAGAGTCCTGCAATCATAACTTCCTCTGAAGCTTTAATTTTCTATTTAAACTCCTTCTTCTTCGTCTATGGTTTCTTGCTTTTGCTTGGGCTTCTGCTTCTTCTTCTTCTTCCATCTTCCATCGTCTTCGAGTGTTCCTATTCTTGCCACCCCGCTCTTTCTGTGTCTTTTCCGACCATCGGCATTTTTCTTCGATCCTCTTACATCCTTTCGATCTTCTTTCCATATTTTTCTAGGTTAGTCTTTCATCCCTGTCCTCTTGACTTTTAGTTTCCTTGTATTCTTCGGGTTTCTTCAAGTTTTTCAAGGACATCACTATTCTTCATTTTTGGGCTTCCACCATCCTTTTTTCTGAGTTCTTTTCTAGGAATTTTATTTGATTTACCTTGATCTATATGTCGTTTGAAGTTTTCTGGTCAAGCGGTTCCAAGAGTTTGGCCGACCCAAACCCCAATGACCCCGAAGTTAGGATGAAAATCGATCCTAGGGTAGTATCTTGGCCAGACTTCAAACTGGAGTCCATTTCCTATTCTTTAACCACCGAGGACCTATCACTAGCTAGGATTCAATATGGGGTGCCTGTTGAGTATGAGCTGAAACTTCCTAGTCCAAGTGGTCGGACTTGTGCTCCTCCTTCAGGTCGATTTTGCTTGTACTTAGAGGTCTTCAATGCTGGATTAAGGCTTTCCCTTCCTGACTTCGTTGTAGCCCTTTTTTGCATTTTAAACATCTTTCTAGCTTTGGTAGTTTCGAATTTCTTTAGATTTATTATGGAATTTTTTGCTCTCTGTATATCCACCGGGGTCTAGTCCACGATTTCTCTTTTTTGAAACTTCTTCACCTTAAAGCATCATCCTTCTGCCAAGGACTGGTGGTATATTTTTTCTTAGTCCGGCAAGAAGGGGTTGCTTAAGGGTGCCCCCTCTTCCATCCATAATTGGAAAGAAAAGTTTGTCTTTGTTTCCTGCTCGATCCTACACTTAGGACTCCCATCTTGGGGATACCTGAGGAATTCCATCCACCGAGCCCTGAGGTTAGAGAAAGTGGACCAAGAGTCGGTTACCACAATCAGAGATTACCGAACTCCTCTGATATCCGAGGTAATAAAAGAATAAACCTTGTTCAACCTCGACCTTAGTCCTCTGAATCTGGTAGGTATGCGATCGAAGTTGGTGGGCTATCCCCTTTTTCCTCTTTTTCTTCCTTCTTTCATCTTTATGGTAGACATATCTGACTGTGCTTTTATCTTTATGGTAGAGATGGATGTTAAGGCCGTTGAAATGCTTTCAAGGGGGCTCCAAGCCCGCAAAAGGAAAGGTACTGGGTCCAATGAGCCTACTATCAAGAAAGCTAAGGTGGACACCCCCAACTCTGCAGCACCTGCTGATGCTACCACCACCACCAAGGTCGCTACCACTGTCGAGGCCACCTCCACCATCAGGGTTGGCGTCGCTACCGAGGGCTTTATGCCTTCATCATCCACGAGTCCTCTAGCCGAAGACACAGCCCCACAGCTTCCTATTAGAAGGGAAGAAGGGGAGAAGAAGAAAGGAAAAAGGGTCATCACGAAGGTGCACCGCAAGGCACGCCTTGATAGGTTTGGCAATGACGGCGACAATCCGAGAGAAGACTCCTTTGGCAACCCGAAGCTTGTCCGAGATCTAACTGATAAATTTGCCCTACTTTAGGTGGTAGACCAGATGGCCGACCTCAACCACATGCAGCTCATCTAAGATTCCCTCGAAAACTTCCTCAAGGTAGTCATCCTATTGATTTTGATTTTTTTTTTTATAATATAGTTTATTTGCTGTAGTCAGGTCACCAAATACTCTCACATATCAAAATGGTGAATCGATTGAGGTTGGAGGTGCTAATAGCTTGGGAGGATCTTTAGGCCAAAATCAACTGCCTCCAGGGAAAGATCGCCGAGGCTGAGCATCTCCTAAAGGAGAAGACGATCGAGGTCGAAGGTCTGCGGGAGATGCTTAAACAAGAGGAGCTCACCTCAACAGGGCTAAAGGCTGCTCTGGCCTTAGAGGAGGAGAGATGAAAGAAGGTCAAGGCGAAGATCAGTAAGCTGAAGGATCAAGCATTAAGGTAGATCTTGGAGGCAAAGATCTTGGCGGTGGAGGAGTTCAAGGTCACTTCTGAAATTAGGGACCTGAATGTTGCCTTTGGCCAGGAGGCCTTTCAAAAAGGATATGAACTTTGCGAGGATCAAGTGGCCACCAAGTTCCCTGAACTCGATCTTGGCTTCTTATACAAGGTGGTCCCTGATGAAGAGGTAGGACCATCCACTGCTGTGGCCAACCTTTCTCCTGTCGATGCTACTCTTGAGCCCTCTGAACCTGCCATTGAGGTGCCTGAATCTGTGCCGAAGTCAGAGGTGGTAGGAAATGCTTCGATCTCGACCGTCGCTATTCCTCCTAAGGTCTAGAATTTTAAGTGATCATACTTTTTTCTTTCTTTTTCATGTATATTCAAACATTTTGAGAAATGAAAATAAGTTTTCTTCCTCTTATACTTGTGCTATGGTGAATGTAATTCAGAATCCTTCTAGTGACCAAAGTCAAGGTCAGTCATCCCCAACCAATGCAGAATCACCATCTAAAGGTATCCCTCTGTGACCTATAGTGAAGGGTTTGAAGAGGAAGATCCACCATCTGAAGAAGAAGCTGAAGAAGATAGAGGACGAGCTCCAGAGGTCTAGAAAGAATGCTTCGGAGGTGATGGTTGAAGTCACTCGCCTTTGCAAGTTGCATATGAATGATTCCGCGAGCTTCAGCATTAGGAAAGATAACTTCGAGAGAGAGTTGGCCAAGCTTAAGAAGAGTGCTAGTGAGAAGACCTAAGCATTAACTATGAAGACCAGCTCCCTTGAAGTCGAGCTCAAGGCGGCGAAGGAGAAAAATCACCTGCTGGAGGGGAGTTCGTCGTGGTCTTTCAACAAGACCCGATATGAATGAGATTGGTGAAAGAAATTTTTGGAGATCCAAAAGTAACTTCATGATGCCAAAGTCTGGCATAATAGTTATAGAGGATGCTGAGTGGAGAAAATGTCTAGACTTGAGCATGAGCTGAAGGCAGCAAGAGACGAAGTGACTCATCTTCGAAAATAGTTAGTTGATAGCCAACAGGCCAATGTTGATAAAGAGTTAGGGTGGCTTGCCTTCTTAAGGGAGTCCTTTGGTGATCTTTCTATGGTGTATGAGAAAAGTAAGGCCAAACTTCAATAGCTGAAGATCCAATTGACGTATGAGCATCAAGCCGTTAAGGATGCAGAGGCCGAGTCAGAGGTCTTAAGAAGGCAGCTACGAGAGTCCAAGGATAATTTTTAACAGGCTGACAAATTATTTATAGAGAGTCTACTAAAAAGCAAAGAAGTTGAAGAAGAAATCATCAATTTGAAACGATCTTTGGCAATGGTGGGGATCGGCAATCCAAAGTCTAAGGATTTTGGGCCCTCTTAGGACTTTGTTTATCTTTTCTTTCTCTCTTCTCTCGCCCCCTTTTTTTTTGTACATGGTCTTGTAGACCTTTGTAACAGACTCCAATTTTAATAAAATAAAATTTTCCTTAATCATCTCTTTGTCTTGCGTGGATTTATCGTCTGTTGTTTTCATCATTTTCTTCACCTCATCTTTTATTAAAATAATCATTGGTAGGTGTTCTCTCCCTATCGGAGGTCTTCATCTGCATCAAGATGAGGTTCTCCTCCTATTCCTAATGAGATCATTTTTTTTGTCCTCCTGTCAGGATGAGGTCTCCCTCCTGTTTCTGATGGGATTAGCCTTCCTTTGTTAGGACGAGATCCTCGTCCTATCCCTAGCAAAGGTATAGGAGTGCAAAAGGACCATTGCAAGGGCCTCTTTTCTACTCCTATCTTAAATAACTAGAGGTCTTCATCACCTGTGTCAGGATGAGGTACTCCTATTTCTGATATGGTTAGCTTTTTTTATCCCCCCATCAGGACGAGATTCTCCTCTTGTTTCTGATAGAGTTGGCCTCCCTTCATTAGGACGAGGTCCTCCTCCTGTCCCTAATAAAGGTATAGGGGCACAAAAGAGCCATTGCAAGGGCCTCTCCCCTCCTTTCATTTTAAATAACTAGATATCTTCATCATCCATGTCAGGATGAGGTACTCCTCCTGTTCCTGACATGGTTGACCTTTTTTATTCCTCCATCAGGATAATGTTCTCCTCATATTTTTGATGGGGTTGGCCTTTCTTCGTTAGGATGAGGTCCTCCTCCTATCCCTAATAAAGGTATAGGGGCACAAAAGCGCCGTTGTAAGGACCTCTCTCCTTCTTCTATCATAAATAACTAGAGTCTTCATCACTCATGTCAGGATGAGGTCCTCCTGTTCATGATACGATTGGTCCTTTTTGTCTCCCCGTCAGGACGAGGTTCTTCTCCTATTTCTGATGGGGTTGGCCTTTCTTTGTTAGGGTGAGATCCTCCTCCTATCCCTAACAAAGGTATAAGGGCATGAAAAAAGTCATTGCAAGGGCCTTTCTCCTCCTCCTATCTTAAATAATTAGAGGTCTTCATCATCCGTGTTAGGATGAGGTCCTCCTCTTGTTCCTGATATGGTTGATCTTTTTTGTCCCCTCATTAGGATGAGATTTTTCTCCTATTCTTAATGGGGTTGGCCTCCCTTCGTTAGGATGAGGTCCTCCTCCTATCGCTAATAAAGGTATAGGAGCATAAAAGAGCCATTGCAAGGGCCTCTCCCCTCTTTCTATCTTAAATAATCAGAGGTCCTCATCATCCATGTTAGGATGAGGTCCTCCTCCTATTTTTGATATGGTTGGTCTTTTTAATCCCTTTATCAGGACAAGATCCTTCTTCTGTTCCTGATGGGGTTGGCCTTCCTTCGTTAAGGCGAGGTCCTTCTCCTATCCCTAAGAAAGGTATAGAGACACAAAAGAGTTGTTGCAAGGGCCTCATCCCTCCTCCTGTCTTAAATAATCAGAGGTCTTCATCATCCATATTAGGATGAGGTCCTTCTCTTGTTCTTGACATGGTTGGCCCTTTTTGTCACCCTTGCAAGATGAGGTTCTCCTTCTACTCCTGATGGGGTTGGCCTAGGTCTTCTACTTAGTTTATTGATGAAGTTTGGCTGGATCATTTCTTGTCATCACATGATTTGGTACCAAAAGAAACAGAAATATCGAAATAAGGGGATCTTATTGGAGTTGAATTACTAGTAGTACATTCATAGATTTTTTGAATTTTGAGGCTGTGGGAATATAGATCCTCCAAAATTCTTTAAATAATATGTTCCTGGTCGGACGATTTCTACCACCTCGTAAGGACCTTCCCAGTTCAAGACAAGCTTTTCTTGATTTTAAGGTTGTGAAACGTCCACTCATCAAAATACAAGATCCCCTACTCTGAAGGTTTTGCTCCTAATTCTCAAATTGTAGTAGCGGGCTACCCTTTGCATGTATGCCACCATTTGGATCTGGGCCTTCTCTCTCTTTTCATCCAATAGATCAAGATTAGCTCTGAGGTCCTACACATTACCTTATTCGTTGAAGGCCTCTACTTATGCTAAGGGGAGTTCAAGCTCGATCGGGATAACTGCTTCTGTCGTGAAGGCCAGCATAAAGAATTTTTCTCCAGTGGATGATCTTTGAGTAGTTCGGTAAGCCCAGAGCATATGATAAAGTTCATCCACCTAGATCTTCTTTGCTCTTTCAAGCCTGGCCTTTATCCCTTGAAGCAAAGTTCTATTAGTCACTTCTGCCTTACCATTTGCTTGCGGATGAGCCATTGATGTAAAGTGGTGAGATATATTTAGACCTTCATAGAACTCAGCAAACTTCACACCCATAAACTGACATCCATTATCAGCGATCAGCATCCAAGGTAGACCAAACCTGTAAATAATCAACTTTTAGACAAAGTTCTGCACTTTAGCTTCAGTAATTTTTGCTAGAGGTTCGGCTTCAATCTAATTAGTGAAGTAATCCACTACCACCAATAAGAACTTTCACTGCCCAGATGCCCTGGAGAAAGGTTCGAGTATGTGAAGGAATCAGATCTAGGATTTCATAGGTAGATCTTGAAACTTTTCAAGATCTTGCAGTAGAAGACTTAAATAAATCTAAAATTTATTTAAATAACTATGTAAATACCTAGATCTCAGATCTATTATATGATAAAGATATGATATTAAATTAAAAATTAAAATTAAATAAGAAAAAAAAAGATTGATCAAATCAACCTAGATCTATACTACATCAAATGTAGGTATGAAGTTTATAGATCAGATCTATTACCTGAGCAAGTTTAGACATTCTAACTTATTGATCTAGACTTGAGGATGAAGTCATGAGCCACACACACATCCGACCTCTTGGAGTCATCCACACGAGCCTATGATCTCTGATCTGAAGTTCGATGCAGAAAATCAGCACAGCATGCTAGTACTATGCTGATCCTTCTTTGACGGTCGATCCGATGCTCCCTTCTTCAAAATTTGAACTCTCAAAAATATGAGAAGGAAGATGAGAGTTTACTGATCTGAGACTCTCTCAAAAAAACTCTAAAAAAAGGAGGAGAGATTAAAAATAAAACTACCCTATAAGAAGACCCTCTTCTTCTTCTCTTTTCTCTCACCTAGATACCTAGTTTGGTGCCTATGGAACCCCCATGCCCAAGGACCCTCTTCCTCTAATTTTTTCACACCCGAAACCTCTCCCAATGATCTATATTTCATGAAAAAATCAAAATAAAATTCATCCCATAAAAAGGAAAAAAAAAGAGTCCAAGTTAGGTCAAATTTTTAGACTAGGAATATCCAAACATGGGAAGTTGTTGGGGCGTCCAACTCTTGGGCGCCTCTTCCATAATTTTTGATGTGGACCAGCAAGAGAGGGTGCCTAAAAATGAAGATTATTTTTGTGGAATAAGAGAAGAATTAATTAAAAGAGGGTGTGGCACTCAAGGAAAGATATTTTGGTCAATAAGGATTCTATCTCATAGAATCCTAAGCAAAACCAATTCCTCCTTTGAGTTGGTCTTCCACCTAACTTCCAAATATGACTTGGAGGGAGAGAGGGGGTGTGGAAATCAGGAAGAAAGGGATTTTTGGCAAAAAAATCTAAAAAATAGATTTTGATTTGGTCAAACAGGATCTTTTAACCAAATAAAATCAACATTAAACCAACCCAATTAAATAAGGCCCTAATCCATTTAATGACTTAATTAAATAAAATTAAATTTAATTTAATTTTGATTTATTTTCTAATTAAATTAAAAAATTAGGTTAATTCGAGTCCTTGTTAGACTAGGACTAGTTCTTTCTTGCACTTGGCTTATCCAATAAACCAATTGGACTTGATCCAATCAAGCCCAAACCAAATCTAGATAAATCATATTTAATTAGACTTAATCTTAGCCTATTGGCTTAATCAAATTAAGTCAATTAGCAATCCAATTACTAATTGATCCTCCTGCAATGCTTGCACTAGGTTAAACATCAATCGTATTGATTGTTTAACCCAAGAATGATTCTTAATCATTGATCAACCATCCGATCAGATCATAAGCTCTAATGTGTGTGACCTCATAGGTCCAAACCTAAGCTGGTAGTATAGAAATAAATTTTTATACCAATCAAAGTGACCATTTAGCAATGATATTCGATAGTCAGATAGGTCGAAGGTATAGAATACCATCCTTAGAACCCATGCGGATATAGTTTCCATATAATTTATCCCCTTGACCAAAATGCTCATAGGACACCTCAGAGTTAAATTATCAACTCTAATCAGGTTGTCCACATTGTATTTAAAAATATCAAATCCATCTGATGGATTATACTGGCCAAGGCTTTGCTAGATTGAAATATAGTGATGCATTGTTCTTCAACTCTTGAAGTGGTCAATCCCATTTTGATCACACTCTGACTTCATAAGTACTTGACTGTGCCCAGAAGCCTTCCATTACTGAATTAGAAATTCAGTTAGTTCTGTACCAAAGCACAGTGAGTTACTTGCAAGTCACTGAGGTGATCTTAGGTCTAAGGGATACTTATACCTATATCCCATCAGAGACATTCTCGACAGCAGAATGCTCTAGAGTTGGTCACATTCAATGACGATGTATCCATATGTTATACCAGTGTCTTCATACTTCTTGGTTAAGAGGATAACCAACCTATATAGCATACAGTGACCTATGCTCGATAGCTACTATCATCCTTATTAACAGTCTATCATTTGGTTGTGAACAAATTTAAGGACTAATCGATAAATCCTCTCTTTATCAAAGCTAAATAGTCCTAAGGACTTCATCACAATAATGAAGTTAATTAGAAGATCTAAACTTGTGATGAAAAGAATGCCAAAATATTTTTATTAATTAATAAATTAATTATAATATTTCAACCATCAATAGGTTGATGATTGACTTTGGGACATAATTTTCAACTACTCGCACTTGTCCTAAAGCCACTCAGCATAGTATCTTATACCCATCTTCGACTTATGATTGTTGAACTCCTTGATTGCCAGGGCTTTAGTGAAGGGGTTGGCTAGGTTCTCTTTTCTATCGATCTTTTGAAGGTCAACGTCACCACGATCGACGATCTTACAGACCAAATGAAAGCAGCATAGAATGTGCTTTGTTCGCTGGTGTGCCTTCGGTTTCTTTGCTTGAGCTATGGCGCCGGTGCTATCATAGTAGAGTAGGACTGGCCATCAATGGAGGGTACTACTTTGAGCTCGTTGATGAACTTCCTCGATCACACAGCTTTCTTTGCTGCATCTGATGTTGCCATGTACTCTGCTTCGCAAACAGAATCAGCCACTATATGCTACTTAAAAATTTTTCAGTAGATGGCTCCAACATTTAGAGTAAAGATATTTTCGATATATTTTTACTATCATCATGATCAGATTGAAAGCTAGAGTCTGTAAACCCCATAAGCTTCAGATCTGACTCACCATAAACCAACCATTGGTCCTTAGTATTTCTTAAATACTTAAGGATGATTTTAACCACCTTCCAATGATTTTCTTCAGGATCAGACTGGTATCTACTCACTACTCCTAGTTAGTATGCCACGTCTGATCTCGTACATGTCATTGCATATATAATAGACCCTACTATCGAAGCATATAGAATTCTGCTCATACGCTCTCTCTCTTTAGGAGTTGTCGGATAATCCTTCTTAGAAAGAGAAATTCTTTGGCCTATCTAAAGATAGCCCTTTTTGGAATTCTCCATGCTGAACCTCTTCAGCACAATTTTTATGTACATGGATTGGGATATACTAAGCATCCTTTTAGATCTATCCCTATAGAACTTCATCCCTAGGATGTAGGATGCTTCACCCAAGTCCTTCATGGAGAACTGTGATGACAACTAGACTTTTATTTTCTGTAGTGTGAAGATGTCATTCTCGGTTAAGAGAATACCGTCCATATACAAAATAAGGAATACCACTACTAGACCATTTGCCCATTTGTGAATGTAGGGTTCTTCTCCATTCTTAATGAAGCCATATGTTTTGATCACTTTATCAAAATGCATGTTCTAACTCCGGGATGCCTGCTTCAATCCATAAATGGATCTTTGAAGCTTGCACACCTTGGACTCATCTGTGGATGTGAATCCTTCAGGTTGTATCATATACACCTCTTTGGTCAGCTCTCCATTTAGAAAAACTATTTTCACATCCATTTGCCAGATCTCATAGTTTAGATGGGCAGCAATGGCAAGCATGATCTGAATGGACTTGAGCATTGCCATAGGAAAGAACATCTCATCATAGTCAATACCATAACGTTGATGATATCTCTTGGCAACCAAATGGGCTTTATAGGTCTCCACCTTTCCATCTGCGCTCCTCTTCCTTTTGAAGACCCATTTACACCCAATGAGTTTAACCCCTTCAGGTGGGTCAACTAATGTTCATACATCATTGACCTTCATGGAATCCATTTCGGATCTCATGGCTTCTAGCCATTTCTTAGAGTCGGGTCTCTGCATCGCATTCATATAAGTGATCGGATCCTCATCATTCTCATCAAGTTCGATGGGATCACCATTCTGGACCAAGAATCTATAGTATCTATCCAGATGGTGGGGTACTCTACCGAATCACCTTAATGGTGCGGGTTCACTTGGCTTCGGATCTGATCTAATCAAATTTGACTTAGGTTCAATATTTTATGTCGGACTTTCTACCTATTGAACTTCATCAAGTTCAACCTTAGAGGCAACAGTTCCTTCGCCAAGAAACTTCTTTTCCAAAAAGATTGCCCTAAGACTGATGAACATCTTTTGTTTATTAGCATGGTAGAAATAGTATCCTTTGGTCTCTTTTGGGTACCCTATGAATGTACACTTGTCAGACCTAGGTCCAAGTTTGTCTGTAACTAATCGTTTGACATAAGCCGGGCACCTCCAAATCCTAAGGTGTGAAAGTATTAGTTTACGTCCTATCCATATCTCATATGGAGTTTTAACTATAGACTTACTTGAAATCCTATTTAATAAATAACAAGCTGATTCGAGTGCATATCCCCAAAAGAATATCGACAAGATGGCAAATCCCATCATAGATTAGACCATGTCTAACAAAGTCTGATTTCTCCTTTCAGACACACCATTATACTATGGTGTTTCAGGAGGAGTCCATTAGGAGAGAATGAAATTCTCTCCTAGATATTGAAAAACTCACTAGAAAGGTATTCTCCTCCTTGATCAGATCGAAGAGTTTTAATACTTTTCTCAGTTTGTTTTTTTACTTCACTTCAGAATTGTTTGAACATTTCAAAAGAATCCGACTTATGTTTCATTAGATAGACATATCCATATTTGGATAGATCACCTGTGAAAGTAATGAAATAGACATATCCACCTCTAGCACTTATGCTTATTGGTCCACATACATCAGTATATACTAGACCTAAAAGCTCATTAGCTCTCTCACCTTTTTCAGTAAAAGATGACTTAGTCATTTTATCAAGAAGATAGGACTCACAGGTTGTAAGTGATTCACAATTATTGACTTCGAGGATTCCCTCTTGAGTCAATCTATTTATCCTGTTCTTATTTATATGGCATAGCCTACAGTGCCATAAGTAGATTTTTGATACACTATCTAATCTAGGATGCTTGCCAGTAGAATAGACTACATTAATAGGTTGTGATAACATATATACATCATTATTCAATTATCTATAGAAAGCAGTAACACCATTCACAATGACATTACAAACTTGTTTCTTTATTAAAGTTTTATAATTGTTCATGGCCAAAAGGTCTACAGAAATAATGTTTAAAAAGAAACTAGGACATAAATGACAATGACTAAGAACAATGGTATGAGATTCAAATACAAGTTTCAAAATTTCTAAAGCTAGAACTGGAACTGATCTTCCATCTCCAATGTTTAGAAATCTCTCATCTTGCTCGAATCTTCTACTGACCTGCAACCCCTACAATGAATTACAATATGGTAAGGGCTATCGGTATCCAATACCTAGTTAGTAATATCATAAATAAAGAAATTACAAGAAGTTATCATATAAATATCTTGCCCAGCAATAGCTTGCTTCTTTCTCTGCCTGTTTGGATCCAGAGAGGCAATGTACTGAGGATAGTTCCTCTTTTAGTGTCCTCGCTTCTTGCAAAAGAAGCATTCAGCTTGACTCTTATCGGGCTTGATCTTCTTGGTTTGGCCTTGCACTGATGTCCCAGCTTGAACTTGCACCTTCTTTGTATTCTTAATCTTGTTCTTCTTTCCTTTCCTAAAGGATCGATGACTAGAAGACGAACCTCCCACTAAGTTCACTGACTCCTTATGGAGTTGGTGATCCTTCTCAAAGTTCTGAAGTAATTCCAGTAACCCGTGATAGTCCACTTTAGGCTTTGAGATCCTATAATGTGTAAGGAATGGAAAATAAGACTTGGGTAGTGAGTTCAGTATTGCATATTTCTCAAGTTATTTGTGCAAGGAAAAGCCAAGCTTGCTCAAGCGCTCTATTAGCTCGATCATGGACAATACATGATCAGTGACAGAGGCACCATCCCGCATTCTGGCATTGAAGATGGCACAACTAGTCTTGTGCTTCTCAACGTCATTGGGTGTGCCAAAAGAATCCTCCAATACTTGGAGCATTTCGTTTGGCTGAGCTGTCTTAAACATGCGACTGAACTCATCGCTCATCGTAGTTAGTATAATGCAGCGCAACATGGTTCGATTACTAAATCACTTCTGATAAGTGTTTCTAACTATTCCACGTGCATTGGCAGCTCGCTTCTCAGATGTAGGATCCATCAGTACATATAGAATTCATTCATGCTCTAGGATAACCTTCAACTTTCGGTACCAGCTACCGAAGTTGGGTTCCACCAACTTATCATTATCCAATAATGATCGAAGTGATAAAGAAGTGGCCATGTATGCACAAAGAAAAATCAAAACCTAATTAGTAATTGATTTATTAAACCTAAAGGTTTAGACTTTAATCAAATGTTTCTCCCACTAATTTATTCGAATTGGTAGTCTCTACCTCCAATTCAAGGAATTACCCTAATTCTTTAATGGGTACTAGAATCCATATAGACTATACATAATCCGAACTTTGGTTGCCCCATCCATGTACATCTAAGGATAGGTTAATAACCAATTATTTTTTTAAATAATTTTTAGTAATTAAATTTTGCCCCAGGCCCTGATCAGTTGGCTTTGGCCTTCTCAGAAAAGGGTCTAGTTAGGTCCAACCATTAACATGACCATACTTGGCCCATCCAACCAATGAATGATTAGGCCAAACTTTGGTTGGCCCACCTGACCATCATTTAGAAAGATGTATCCAAGAGATCATATAATGAATGATAATTTCATCAACTGATAAGGACCAAGCCTTTGGGCCTCCAATGATTATCCAACTGATGGATCCATTATCATCCACTTTAATGGAAGGCTATGATCCAATTATCATATAACTATTTTATTTTAAGGACCTAATAATTTTAGAGGATTTATTTATAGAAGTGGGTAGATTAGACTAATCAGCTTGTCATGATCCTCCCACTAACTTCACCAAGTCAGCTTAAGGGAGACCATTAATAGGCTGGTCTAGGAGCACCTAAATCAGTCAAATTGATTTACCTAGCTGACATGGGTTAGCTCGAATAGTCAAATAATTCGATCAAAATATAATCTCACCAAGAGGTCAGGTAAGTTCGATCAGTGGAAGGATTTGCCAGGCTTGCCTTAGATACCATCAAAAATGGCCAGGTAAGCAGACTGCCAATTAAAAATCACTGGTCTGATTTATCTTAGACACCAACTAGTTTAATTAGTTTCAATTAGATCAACCTAACAGTTCATTCTAGACCACGTAGCCAAGAATCAAGTCCATCTTGGGTCTTGTTAAAGACATGGACTTGATCGACTACAACTATTGTAATTGATCTAGAGAATCCTTTACCTAATCTAAGACAACAATTGATTAGATTTAATCAATTCTCTAATTAAGTCCATTCTTTAATCTAACCCTAGGTCTAATCCAATTAATGGACCTAATCCCCACTAACCCATTAACCCAATACGTTATGATTCGTGTCATAGGATCTTTAATTTACAATTCTAGAACCTAATCAAATAACTTCTTAATTCTTAATTAAGTTTTGCGCTGAGGGTTGGGGTTTGGCTTTTCGAAAATGATTTTCATGTTTGTAAAATATTTTTACAACATGTTTCTATCAACCAAGTTGCATGTTTGATTCATAATCAACATGCAAGTTAAATAAATATAAAACTACTTTAGATCTAATCTAAATAGGTTCATGTAATTAAAATAGTTTCAATAATAATCAATCATAAATCTTCCTAGATCAAATTTAACACATTTATGATGATTAAAATTAGATTAAAATATTTTTAATCAGATTATGAAATCTCTTAGATCTAATCTAAAATTTTATGATCAATATTTTAGATTAGCACGTAATAAGACAACCTATTCACTGTAAAGTGTAAACCTTACAGTAGAACAATCTTATGGCAGTCCATGTAATCTAAAATATTTTATTTTATTATTATTTTTTTTAAATTTTAGATTTAATAATTAAATTATAAATTAGATCTAATCTAAAAAATAATCTAGACATATATAAAAAATCATGTAAAAAGAACCTAGGCTCTGATATCAATTGAAGAAACCAGATCTAGGATTTCATAGGTAGATCTTGAAACTTTTCAAGATCTTACAATGAAAGATTTAAATAAATCTAAAATTTATTTAAATAATCATGTAAATACCTAGATCTCAGATCTATTGCATGATCAAGGCATGATATTAAATTAAAAATTAAAATTAAATAAGAAAAAAAAAGATTGATCAAATCAACCTAGATCTACACTACATCAAATGCAAGTATGAAGTTTATAGATCAGATCTATTACTTGAGCAAGTTTAGACATTCAAACTTGCTGCTCCAGGCTTGAGGATTAAGTCACAAACCATACATGCATCCGACCTCTAGGAGTCATTCACATAAGCCTATGATCTCTGATCTGAAGTCCGACGCAGGAAATCAGCACAGCATGCTAGTACTGTGCTGATCCTTCTTCGACAATCGATCCGATGCTCCCTTCTTTGAAATTTATACTCTCCAAAATATGAGAAGGAAGATGAGAGTTTGCTGATCTAAGACTCTCTCAAAAAACTCAAAACAAAGGAGCAGAGATTGAAAATAAAACAGTCCTAGAAGAAGACCCTCTTCTTCTTCTCTTTTCTATCACCTAGACACCTAGTTTGGTGCCTATGGAACCCCCACGCCCAAGGACCCTCTTCCTCTAATTTTTGTACAACCCAAAGCTTTATATTTTACCAAATGATTAGAACAAAATTTATCCAATAAATAGAAAAAAAGAAAAATCCAAGTTAGGTCAAATTCCTAGACTAGGAATATCCAAACATGGGAAGTTGTTGGGGCATCCAACTTTTGGGTGCCTCCTCCACAATTTTTGGCATGGAGCAGCAAGAAAGGGTGCATAAAAAAGGAGATTATTTTTATGGAATAAGAGAAGAATTAATTAAAAGAGGGTGTGGCACTCAAGAAAAGATGTTTTGGTCAACAAGGATTCTATCTCATAGAATCCTAAGCAAAACCAATTTCTCCTTTGATTTGGTCTTCCACCTAACTTCCAAATATGACCTGGAGGGAGAGAGGGGGCATGGAAATCAGGAAGAAAGGGATTTTTCATGAAAAATACCTAAAAAATAGGTATGGGGGCATTGTGACCAAGGTGGTGCAAGGAGATAGGGAGTCCTAGTCACACTAGGACTCCTATTTTGACTTGGTCAAACAAGATCTTTTAACCAAATAAAATAAAGATTAAACCAACCAAATTAATTAAGACCCCAATCTATTTAAAAACTTAATTAAATTAGATTAAATTTAATTTAATTTTAATTTATTTTTTAATTAAATTAGAAAATTGGGTTAATTCGAGTCCTAGTTAGGCTAGGACTAGTTCTTCCATGCACTTGGCTTATCTAATAAACCAATTGAAGTTGATCCAATCAAGCCCAAACCAAATCTAATTAAATCATATTTAATTAGACTTAATCTCAGCCTATTGGTTTAATCAAATTAAGCTAATTAGCAATCTAATTGCTAATCGATCCTCCTGCAATACTTGCACAAGGTTAAACACCAATCATATTGATTGTTTAATCCTAGAACGATTCTTAATCATTGATCAACCATCCAATCAGATCATAAGCTCTAATATGTGCGACCTCATAGGTCCGAATCTAAGTCAATAGCATAGAAATAAATTTTTGTATCAACCAAAGTAACCATCTAGCAATGATACTCAACGGTCGGATAGGTCGAAGGTGTAGAACACATCCTTAGAACCCATGTAGATATAGTTTCCATATAGTTCATCCCCTTGATCAAAATGCTCATAGGATACCTCAGAGTTAAACTGTCAACTCTGATTAGGTTGTCCACATTGTATTTCAAAATATCAAATTCATCTGATGGATTATCTTGGCCAAGGCTTTGCTAGATTGAAATACAGTGATGCATTGTTCTTCAACTCTTGAAGTGGTCAATCCCATCTTGATCACACTAACTTCATAAGTACTTGACTGTGCCCAGAAACCTTCCATTACTAAATTAAAAATTCAATTAGTCCTATACCAAAGCACAGTGAGTTACTTGCAAGTCACTGAGGTGATCTTAGGTCTAAGGGACACTTATACCTATATCCCATTAGAGACATTCTCGACAGCAGAATGCTCTGAAGTTGGTCACGTTCAATGATGATATATCCATACATCTCATCCATATACCATACTAGTGTCTCCATACTTCTTGGTTAAGAGGATAACCAACCTATATAGTATACAGCGACATATGCTCGATAGCTACTATCGTCCTTATTAACAGTCTATCATTTGGTCGTGAATAAATTTAAGGACTAATCGATAAATCCTCTCTTTATCAAAGCTAAATAGTCCTAAGGACTTCATCACAATAATGGAGTTCATTAGAAGATGTAAACTTATGATGAAAAAGATGCTAAAATATTTTTATTAATTAATAAATTAATTACAATATCTCAACCATCAACAGACTGATGATTGACTTTTGGACACAATTCTCAATAGTATATCCATCCTCCATTGTGCAAATGGCCAGGTGGCACTTAATGGGATGAGCTACAAAGTTAGTTGTCTTTGGACATTTGCATTTCTTTGACACCTATCGTACTTTCTCAAGGCATAGCTGGCCAGATGACTTTTGTAGATCCCCTCATGAACTTTCCTCAAGGCATAACTGGCTTCTGAAGGTTGGAGGCACTTGAGGAGCGGTAAGGAGTACGACCTCTTATACAACTTGTTGAAAATATGTTTCAAAGCCAATCATCAGCCAGTTGATGGTTGTGCTACTTGTTGTACTTGTATATGAATTATCAAATAATAAAAGTTATTTTAGCATTTTTCATTATAAATTCTATTGTCTTCTCATGAACACCTGTGTTGTGATGAAGTTCTTAGGACTATCTAAATTTGACAAAGGAGGATTTGTCATTTAGTCCTTAAATTATTCACGATCAGAAGATACGTTGTTACTTAGGATGATAATGTTTATCGAGTATAATATTGGGAATTATGTCCTAAAGTCAGTCTGTTGACGGTTGAGCTATTTTATAATTATAATTAATTTATTAATTAATAAAAATATTTTGACATCTTTTTCATCATAAGGTTACATCTTCTAATGAATTCTATTATTATGATGAAGTCCTTAGAACTATTTAGTCTCAATAAATAGAGGATTTATCGATTAATTCTTAAATTTATTCATGACCAAATGATAGACTGTTAATTAGGATGACATCATCTATCGAGCATAGGCTGCTATATGCCATATAGGTTGGTTGTCCTCTTAACCAAGGAGTGTGGAGATACTGGTATGACATATAGGAGAGATATATGGGTACATCATCATTGAACGTGATCAACTTCAGAGTATTCTACTATCGAGAATGTCTTTGATGGGATATAGATATAAGTATCCCTTAGACCTGAGATCACCTCAGTGACTTACAAGCAACTCACGATGCTTTGGTACCAGACTAACTGAATTTCTAATTCAACAACGAAAGGCTTCTAGGCACAGTCAAGTACTTACAAAGTTAGAGTGTGATCAAGATGGAATTGTCCACTCCAAGAGTTGGAGAAGAATGTATCACTGTATTTCAACATAGCAAAACCTTGGCCAGGATAATTCATCAGATTGATTTGATATTTTAAAATACAATATGGACAACCTGATCAGAGTTGATAGTTGAACTCTGAGATGTCCTATGAGCATTATGGTCAAGAGGATGAATTATATGAAAACTATATATGCATAGGTTCTAAGGATGGTATTCTACACCTTCGACCTATCCGACCATCGGATATCATTGCTAGATGGTCACTTTGATTGGTATAAAAATTTATTCTTATGCTATCAATTTAGATTTGGACCTATGAGATCACACACATTAGAGCTTATGATCTGATCAGATTGCTGATCAATGATTAAGAATTATTCTAGGGTTAAACAATCAATATGATTGGTGTTTAACCTAGTGCAAGTGTTGTAGGAGGATCGAGTAACAATTGAATTGCTAATTAGCTTAGTTTGATTAATCCAATAGATTGAGATTAAGTCTAATTAAATATGATTTAATTATATTTGGTTTGGGCTTGATTGGATCAAGTTCAGTTGGTTTATTGGATAAGCCAAGTGCAAGGAAGAACTAGTCCTAGTCTAACTAGGACTCGGATTAACCCAATTTTCTAATTTGATTAGAAAATAAATTAGAATTAAATTTAATTTAATCTAATTTAATTAAGTTTTTAAATGGGTTAGGGCCTTATTTAATTGGATTGATTTAATCTTGATTTTATTTGGTTAAAAGATCTTGTTTGACCAAGTCAAAATAGGAGTCCTAGTGTGACTAGGACTCCCTATCACTTATGCCACTTAATACCCATGCCTCATGCCCTTTTTGTTTAGTTTCTTATGTGAAAATTCTCCACTCCCATGGCTTCTCACACCCTCTTTCTCTCCTCCTTTTCTCATAAGGCAATTTGTTGGAAGACCAAGTCAAAAGAGGAGTTAGTTTTGCTTAGGATTCTGTGAGATAGAATCCTTGTTGACTAAAACACCTTTCCTTGAGTGCTGCCCCCTCTTTTAATTAATTCTTCTCTTATTCCATGAAAATAATCTTCTTTTTTGTGTGCCCTCCCTTGCTGGTCCACACCAATAATTATGGAGGAGGCATCCAAGAGTTGGGCACCCTAACAACTTCCCATGTTTGGACATTCCTAGTCTATGATTTTGATCTAACTTGGACTCTTTTTTTTCTCTATTTATTGGATGAATTTTATTCTGATTTTTTTATGAAATATAGATCCTTGGGAGAGGTTTGGGGTGTGCAAAAATCAGAGGAAGAGGGTCCTTGGGCATGAGAGTTCCATAGGCACCAAACTAGGTGTCTAGGTGAAAGAAAAGAGAAGAAGAAGAGGGTCTTTTTCTAGGGCTATTTTATTTTCAATCTCTCCTCCTTTTTTTGAGTTTTTTCTGAGAGAGTCTCAGATAAGTAAACTCTCATCTTCCTTCTCATATTTTAGAGAGTCCAAATTTTGATGAAGGGAGCATCGGATTGATGTCGAAGAAGGATCAACACATTACTAGCATGCTGTGCTGATTTTTTGTATCGGACTTCAGATCAGAGATTGTAGGCTCGTGTGGATGACTCCTAGAGGCCGGACACATGTGTAGCTCCTGACTTCATCCTCAAGCTCAGATCAGCAAGTTAGAACTTCTAACATGCTCAGGTAATAGATATAATCTATAAACTTCATACCTGCATATGATGTAGTGTAAATCTTGATTGATTTGATCAATCTTTTCTTTCTTGTTTGATTTTAATTTTTGATTTAATATCATGCCTTGATTATATAATAGACTTGAGATCTAGGTGTTTATATATTTATTTAAATAAATATTTAATTTATTTAAGTCTTTTGCTATAAGATCTTGAAAAAGTTTCAAGATCTACTTGTAAAATCCTAGATCAAGAACCTTCATACAAATCATTATGTACCATATAGGTTGGTTGTCCTTGTGATCAAGGAGTGTTGAGACATTAGCACAACATGCAAGTGAGATGTATGGGTACATCTGCACTGAATGTAACAAACTTCAGAGCTTTTTTTCTATCAAGATTAGCCTTGAAGAATATGGGTATAAGTGTCCCTTATACCTGAGACCACCAAGGTGACTTGCAAGCAACTCACTGTACTTAGGTACCAGACTACCTGAATTTCTAATTCAGTGATGGAAGGCTACTAGGTGTAGTCAAGTACTTGGCTTATCAGTATGTGAGTTAAGATGGGATTGATCCCTCTAAGTGTTAGAGCAAGTGCATCGCTGTATTTCAATTTAGCAAATCCTCGATCGGAATAGTTCATATGATGGATGCTAAATTTTGAAATACAATATGGATGAATTTTAGCTTGATAGTAAACCCTAGATCATCTTTTTGAGCATCATGATCAAGAGGATGAATTATACGATAACCATATTCCACAAGTTCATCATTGTTACATTGCGACTTTTTGACCTATCCAAACGTCAGGCACGATTGCTAGATGGTCATATCGATTGGTACAGAAAATTAGTTTCTATGCTATTGACTTAGGATTCAAACTTATGGGGTCACACACATAAGGAGTTTCTATCTGATCTGATGGCTAATCATGAGTCTTGATGACCTAAAATACTATGGTCAAGAGTCCTACTAGACTGAAATTCTATAACCAAGAGTCCCACTAGACTGAGACTCTGAGTCCTACTCATCTAAGACTCTCTAATCAAGAGTCTCACTAGTTTGGAACTCCAAGATCATGAGTTTCATTCATTTGGGACATCGGGTTCAAGAGTCCCACTGGATTGGGATTCTTCAGGAGTTTCATGTTGATTGGACTCTATTGCCTGGTAATCTATTCAATTTGAACTCAGATATTTTTAGAGAATTAATTAATAATTTAATTACTGATTAGCTTAATTTGATTGAGTGATGAGAATTTGATCAAGTTTGATTGAATTTGATTCAATAGGATTTGACCCGATTAGGTCATGAGATGACCTAATCGCTATTGAAGTTTTCGCCCTTATTCGATCAGGACCTGGATCTAATTAATTTTTAATTTGATTAAAATTTTATTGGATTAAGCTAAGCCTAATTTGGTTAGGTTTAACTTGATCTAATTGGATCTAGATTAATTGGTTTGGCTGAAATCAATTAGTATTAGGAATTATGTCATAAAGCCAATCGTCAGTTTCTTGATGGTTGAGATATTATAATTAATTTATTAATTAATAAAAAATATTTTGATTTCTTTTTTCATCATAAGTTTACATTTTCTAATGAACTTCATTGTTGTGATGAAGTCCTTAGGACTATTTGAAGAAAAAATTCTATTTCCCAGGTTAGGTTCGTTCAGATCTGATTTGACCAAGAAAAATATTTTAAAAAAACTTTTTCTTAGATCTAATTCAGATCTGATTAGATGGATGTAATAAATAAAATAAAAATAAATTAAATCAAATTTAATTTGTACCTTGTTGTTGGGTAATCCTATTATCCTATGATGATCCTGCTGATTGCCTAAGGTTCTGGATGCAGCCACGCAATCGCCTGACCTCTATCGGTATCCACTCAGGCAGGATCTAGAGATCTCCTCATTCTCAATCTATCCTTCAAAGATCAAATCTAGAATTGATCTTGAAGGTCTTCAAAATAATTTTTGAAGATCTGGTGTCATCTCTTGCAGCAGTGCTGTCTTCTTCCTTTCTTGTCGTCTTTCTCTTGCTTGAATCATACCAAATTGAAGCCCAAGGCCTCTTGGGCTTGAAGAGGAGAGAAAAGATAAGAGGTAGGCATGGAGAAGAGGGAAGAGGGGCTATGTGGCATGGGCAAAGGAAAAACTCTTGAAACCTAGGCACAGACAGGATTTATATAGACCTTACTGCGCCATGCAATGCCACATCATCCTGGCCAATCACGTCTCTTTGTGCAATCAGATCTAAATCTGATTGATTGGATGACATCATCTGATCCAATTAGATGAGAGCCCCTCTCAAACATCCTTAGGTGGCACCAAGACTGGTCAAAGTAGAGTCTTAGGCGCCACCTAAGTTTATTCCATGAAGCAACTTGGAGTCCCATTTGTATGGGACTCCAGGCATCATCATCCTTGGGTGCATGCCTTCCTAGGCATGCGCCCCCTTCCTTTCCTCTTTTTAGCAGGTGGACAAAGGTGAAATATCTCTCCTATAGGTGCATGACACATGGGCAGATATCTAAGTATCAAAGGTCAATGTTTGACCAAAGTCAAAAGATAAGAATTATCAAGTGATGAAAAATGGCAGGTATTGTCTCAAATTTATCTCATAAATTAAGACAATCCTTTTCTGACCTGGACAAGCTTCAGTCAGACCAAGTAAAGATACTTGAGTGAGCCTAAACATATTTGGCTCAGTCGAGATAACTTTTAATGATTGTTGAAGGAGAACATTAGGCTCAATCATGTGCTAGCATGATTTCTTTGAACCTAATTGAATCTTATTCAAATCAATTGAACTTGGTTAGTCCAATTGATGATATCCAAATCCAAACCCTTATTTGTATGATTTAGATAGGTTCAATTCCATATGATAATAGGATATATCATAATCTCTATCATCGACATCATCGAAACACCTTCCGATGGATCAGAACTTTTCTGATTCAGACAACTAATATGATCGATCATCCAAATCATTCTAATGGCTCCCAGAATCCACCAGTGACACCAACAGTATATGGTGGCAATCCATCAGAACTGAGAATGAACCTCTCGATACAGTTATCTATATGATTATGTTCCTCTATCTTGAGCCCCAATCGGATTAGGGTTAAGGTGAACTCGTCAAACCTTAATATCCATCATATGATTAATCATTCGATTCAAGTCCAATATGAAAACCTTAATAGAAACTCTTTCTATTATTTCACTCTACCATGGCCATGAGCTTATGGACTTGATTCTCATGATCATCATAGGGCTACTCCTCTTCCACCGAGGTGGATAGATTTTCTATTGGTGTAATCCAATTCCTACAATGAACATGCTATAGCTACATACACCTCAGAGTTTCGAATGGCTAGTAGACCGAGTTATAGTGTAGTCAAACTATAAAACCCTAAAGATGAACTATCAATGCACCTCAGATCAAAGAACTAGACACATAATTACAGCTTTGAGCTAGTCATCGATGAGAAGGTAGACTTCTTAATGACTGCTCGAGGTGGTCATGCTCAGTGCCCTCATTCTCCAATAAGTATATGTACTCTCGCTCTGGTGTCTCTACACCATAGACTCAACACTCATCTACTATAAAGAAGCAATTGTACACCAACCTTTCGGATCAACCACCATCCTCATGATGATCCTACGGTCGGGAGCATTTTATGAGTTAATAATGAAAATTCATGTCTTAAATTTTCAACTCTTGAAAATATAAACTATCATTACCATTAACTTAAGGAATGTATCACAAACACTAAATACACATTGTGATAGAAAATAACCCATGTTATTATTTATCGTCAAAATTATAATTTTACCCTTAGAAGTGTATAACAAGTGTCAGCCAATTCTGGCTTCTAGAGCACACATATCTAACAAACTCCCACTTGATCTAAAGCCAATTGGGTACAATTCTAAGTTCCAACTTCTTAAGGTGGGCTTCGATCTTCTGCTAGCCCAATGGCTTTGTGGGTGGGTCTTTCGCATTATCTGTGAAGTCGACTCTCTTGACCTCGACGTAATCTTTCTCGAGGTAATCACGGATGAAGTGGTATTGCCGCTCGACGTACTTGGATTTTTGGTGAGACCTTGGCTCCTTAGCAAGGGCTATGGCACCATTGTTGTCGTAGTATAGAGAAATGACATTTGATGGTATCACTTCGATCTCTGCAGCAAACTTCTTATACCAAAATGCCTCCTTCGTAGCTTCTAACATAGCAATGTATTATGCTTCCATGGTAGAATCTGCGATGTCGATCTGTTTGGAACTGTTCCAACTGATAGCACCACCATTACTACAAACAAACTTTCAGATGTCGACTTTCGATCATCTACATTGGACATAAAATTCAAGTCTGTATACCCCTGAACTTGGAGTTCTCCACTACCAAAAATCAAGAACATATTCTTAGTTCTTCTTAAGTATATAAGGATACATTTCATAGAAGTCCAGTGTTCTTCGCTTGGATTCGACTGATATCTGCTCGTGACTCTCATAGCATGAGCTATATCAGGTCATGTACATAACATGGCATGCATGAGGCTCTCTATTGCTGAAGCATTAGGGATCTTGCTCATGCATTCTATTTTCTTAGGTGTGCTAGGGCACATCTTCTTGAAGAGATGAATGCCATGTCTGAAGGGTACCAAACCGCTTTTGGAGTTTTTCATGCTAAACCTCTTTAGTGAAGAGAAATTCTGATTTTTCGATCCAGGTTCGATCAGATCTGATCAGATCAAGAGATATATTTCAAAAAAATTTTTCTTTGATCTATATCAGATCTAGGATATTTCAGATCTAATTTTTATTATTTTAATAAATAAAATAAAATAAAGATAAATTAAATTAAATTTAATTTACCTGATTTGGGTAATCCAATTACCCATTGATGATCCTGTATGCAGCGGAAGGTTCTGGATCTAGCCACGCAAGCGCTTGGCCTCTACCGGTATCCACTCAAGCTAAATCTGGAGATCCTCTTCTTCTCTATCACATCTCCAAAAATTAGATCTGGATCTGATCTGAAGGATCTCCAAAACTCCTTTTGAAGATCAGCAGTCGTCCTTTGCAGCAGTGCAGCCTTCTTGCTTTTGATTGCCTTTCTTTGATCTGGATCGCACCAACCAAGCTCCAAAACTATTTTGGACATGGAGAGGAGAGGGAGAAGAAGCTTTAGCATGGCAGAAGGAGGAGAGAGAAAGGCCTTGGGGCGTGGAAACTCTATTCAATCATTCATGTAATTTAGGAGTTGGGCGCAGGGTCTTATTTATAGACCTGACTTGTGATCCAACTTCTCTCTTCTCCAACCAATCACAACCCTTTGTGAAATCAGATCTAAATCTGATTGGTGGAATAGAGTCCCCTGGATTCCTCCTTAGAGGGCGCCTAAGACCAGTCAAAGTTGGTTCTTAGTAGAACTCTAATTGGAATCCAAAAAGGAGATGGAGTCCTTATCCAACAAGGACTCCTAGGCGCCTCCAGCTTGGGTCACGCCACCCTAGGGTGGCGTGTCGCCCTCCTCCTTGCCAGGTTCTGGTAGGGGGACAGGCCCCCACCAGCTCTCCAATAGGTGCATGACATGTGGTCAAAAGTCAAAGTGTCAATGGTCAATTTGACCAGTCAAAGGTAGACTTTTGACCAAAGTCAAAGAACAAGAAATGGCAGGTGACCAAAAATGGCAGGTAATGTCTTACAAAATAAGACAACCTTTTCTGACTTGGACAACCTCCAGTCAGACCATATGAAGGCCTCTGATTGAGCACAAACTCCTTTGGCTCAGTCAGGACAACTTATTTATGATAGTAAAAGAAGAACGTTAGGTTCAATCGAGTGCTAGCACGATTTTCCTTGAACCTAATTGAATCTCATTCAGATCAATTGAACTAGATCAGTTCAATTGATGATCACCAGATTCAAACCCTTGTTTGTGTGACCCAGTTAGGTTCAGTTCTGTATGGTAATGGGATATGTCATGATCTCTATCATCGACATCATCGAAACTCCTTTCGATGGATCAGAACTCTTCTGATTCGAACAGCTAGAATGATCGATCATCTAAATCATTCTAATTGCTCCCAAAATCCACCAGTGACACCTAGCAGTATATGGTGGCAACCCATCAGAGCTGAATGCGAACCTCTTGGTGCAGCTACCTGTGTGATTAAGTTCTTCTATCTTGAGCCCCGATCAGATTAGGGTTAAGGTGAACTCGTCAAACCCTAGTCTCTGTCATATGATGTAATCATTCGATTCGAGTCCAATGTGAAAATCTAAATAGAAACTCTTTCTATTATTTCACTCTGCCATGGCCATGGGACTTCTGGACTTGATTCTCATGATCATCATAGGGCTGCTCCTCTACCACCGAGGTAGATAGATTCCATCTTGATGCAATCCAGTTCCTACAATGAACATGCTATAGCCAACATACACCTCAGGATTCCATATGGCTAGGAGACCGAGTAATGGTGTAGTCAAACTATAACACCCTCAAGGTGAACTGCCGATGCACCTCAGGTCAAAGAACCAGACACACTACTGCAGCATCGAGTCAGTCATTGACGAGAAGGTAGACTTCCTAATGACTACTCGAGGTGGTCACGCTCAGTGCCCTCGTTCTCTAACGAGTACCTGTACTCTCGCTCCGGTGTCTCCACACCGTAGACTCAAGACTCATCTACTAAAGAGAAGCGATTGTACACCAACCTTCCGGATCAATCACCATCCTCGTGATGATCCTATGGTCGGGAGCATTTTATGAGTTAATAATGATTATTCATGTCTTAAATTTTCAACTCTTGAAAATATGAATTATCATTACCATTAACTCAAAGGATGTATCACAGACACTAAATACACATATGTGATAGAAAATAACCCATTTTATTAATTATTAGTCAAAATTATAATTTTGCCCCTAGAAGTGTATTACAAGTGTCAGCCAATTCTGGCTTCTAGGGCACATATATCTAACAATCTCCCACTTGTCCTAAAGCCAATTGGCTACAAGTCTAAGTCCCATCTTCTCAAGGTGGGCTTTGATCTTCTGCTGGCCCAATGGCTTTGTAAGTGGGTCTGCCACATTATCTGCGGAGTTGACTCTCTTGACCTCAACGTAACCTTTCTCAAGGTAATCATGGAGAGGTGGTATCACCGTTTGCTTGGAACTCTTTCAGCTGACAGCACCACCATTGCACACAAACAGACTCCAGATGTCGACTTTCGATCATCTATATCGGACATGAAATCCGAGTCTGTGTATCCCTGGACTTGGAGTTCTCCGTTACCAAAGACCAACATCATATCCTTAGTTCTTCTCAAGTACTTAAGGATACATTTCATAGAAGTCCAGTGTTCTTCACCTGGATTTGACTGATATCTGCTTGTGACACTCACAGCATGGGCTATATCAGGTCGTGTACATAGCATGGCATACATGAGGCTCCCTATTGCAGAAGCATAAGGGATCTTGCTCATGCGTTCTATTTCCTCAGGTGTGCTAGGGCACATCTTCTTGGAAAGATGAATACCATGTCTGAAGGGTATTAATCCCCTCTTAGAGTTTTCCATACTAAACCTCTTTAGTACTTCCTCTATGTACATTCTTCTGTGAAAGTCCCTAGCATCCTATTCGGTCTATCCCTATAGACCTTAATTCCTAGAATAAAGGATGCTTCACCTAGGTCTTTCATGGAGAATTCCTTGGACAACCATAATTTTGACTGATGTCAACATGGGAATATTCATTCCCAATAAGGAGGATGTCATCCACGTACAATACGAGGAAGACAATAGCGCTCCCACTGACCTTTTGAAAACACACATGGTTCCTCTTCATTTTTGATGAAACCAAACTTTTTGATCACATCATTGAAATGAGTGTTCCAGCTCCGAGATGCTTGCTTAAGTCCATATATGGACCTTTGCAGCTTGCAAACCTTGTGATCAGTATCACTGGATGTGAAACCTAGCGGCTGTTCCATATAGATATCTTCCTCAAGATATCCATTTAAGAATGCCCATTTTCACGTCCATTTGCCATATTTCATAATCGAAATAGGCTGCAATGGCAAGCAAGCAATGTGCGGATGGATTTTAGCATAGCCACTGGGAAAAGGTATCCTGATAGTCAATGCCTTCGCGTTGACTATAACCTTTTGCCACTAGTCTAGCCTTGAATGTCTCCACATTCCCATCTGCACCAATCTTTCTCTTGAAGATCCATTTACACCCCAATAGGTACTATACCTTCTGGTGGATCTACCAAGGTCCAGACTTGGTTTGAGTGCATCGAGTCAATTTCTGACTGCATTGCCTCTAGCCATTTCTCGGAGTCGATATCTGATATCGCCTCATTGTAGGTTTTGGGATCATCACCATGAGCACCATTACCTATGAGGAACATTTCCTCTACTTCCTCTGAAATAATACCTAAGTATCTCTCAGGGGGACGGGAAACTCTTTTCGATCTATACGAGGTGGAGGAGGTAGTGTTCTTATTGGCTCAACCTGATTTGGTTCCAATTGGTCCTTAGCTCGTTGTACTTGTGAGACTTTCTCATCAAGCTTAATCTGCTTTTCAATGCCACTATCTTGAATAAACTATTTTTCAAGAAAGATGGCATGTCGACTCACAATCACATTGTGGTCTTCTGGAATGTAGAAATAGTATCCTAATGACTCTTTAGGATATCCTATGAATCGAGCTCTAAAGGACCTAAACTCTAACTTGTCCGCTTGTTGTCTTTTGACATGAGCCGGACAACCCCAAATTCTGAGATGACTCAGACTTGGTTTCTTACCGTGCCATATCTCATACGGTGTGGTAGGAACGGATTTTTAGAGGGAACCCTATTCAGTAAGATAAATTGAAGTTAACAATGAATGTCCCCAAAGAAAATAGGAAGGTCTGTGAAGCTCATCATGGATCGGAACCATATCCAATAGAGTCCGATTTCTCCGTTCTGAAACCCCGTTGAGTTGAGGTGTTCCTGGTGGAGTCCATTGAGAGACTATGCCATTTTTCTTGAGATAGTCTAGGAATTCTTGGCTAAGGTATTCACCTCCTCGATCTGATCGAAGAACCTTAATGGGTTTTTTCCAGTTTTTTTTTCTACTTCATGTCTGAATTCTTTGAACTTTTCAAAAAGCTTCAGACTTGTGTCTCATAAGATACACATACCCATACCTAGACAGATCATCGATAAAGGTAATGAAGTAGACAAAATTGCCTCTAAGCCGCACATCAAATGGGCCGCACACATCAGTATGTACTAGGGCAAGGAGATCTGTGGCCCTCTCCCCATGTCCAACAAAAGGGAGTTTAGTCATTTTGCCTTGAAGACAAGATTCACAAGTTGGATATGACTCGAAAGTCAATGGACTCAATAGCCCATATTTTTCTCCAATTTGTTGATCCTATCTTCTGCTATATGACCTAATCTCAGGTGCCATAGATATCTGTCGTTTGGACTATCCCTAGGTCATTTGGCATTCACATTTTGCTCGATAGTTAGAATAGGTACATCAATATGTAGCTGATAAAGACCATTAATAAGGAAACCATTTGCAATTTTATTTCTTTCATAAAGAATGTTACAATGGTCCTTAAAGAAGGTGATCACATAACCTTCTTGTGCTAAGCATGAAATAGAAATCAAATTTCCTGCTAGCTGCAGGCACATAATAACAGTCTTTCAAAACTAAGTCTAAACCAGATGGTAATCGAAGAGGGTATGTTTCCACGGCTACTGCAGCAACTCTTGCTCCATTACCGATGCGTAGGATCATGTCTCCATCCCTCAGCCTCCTGCTATCCTCAAGACCCTGCATGAAGTGCACAGATGAGCACTAGAACCAGAGTCAAGCACCCAACTGGATGCAGAAGAAATCATAAGGTTAGACTCAATAACGAGCATACCTCCAGAAGGACCTTCCTTCTTATTCTTCAGGGTGGCCAGGTAAGTAGGGCAGTTCCGCTTCCAATGGCCATCGCTGTTGCAATGGAAATACTTTTCTTTGACAGCGGCTTTCATCTTCGGCTCTGCCTTCTTCTTCTTTGATCCTTCCACCTTTTGCTTTTTCACAGACTTCTTTTTCTTTCCATAAGACTTTCTTTTGGAAGAAGTCCGTTCCATAGCAAGAACTGAGCCTTTAGAACCTTTCATAGAAAGCTCAGCGGTAACCAGCATATTCATTAATTCGGCCAAGAAATTTTGAAGTTTATGCATGTGGTAATTCATGATGAATTGCCCATATGCATCAGTCAAGGATTGCAGAATAATATCATTCTGCAGATCAAGTCTAACTTCACACCGAGCTTCTCAAGCTCTTTCATGTCCTTGATCATCAGACAGTGATCTTGGACTGACTGCCCATCATGCATCTTAGCCTTAAAAAGTCATTTAGTGATCTAATATTTAGCTGTTCACCAAACAACTCTTGTAGGTGAGCCAATATTTGGCAGGCAGTCTTGATATCTTCATGTTGGCACTAAGCTCATCAGACATCGAGCCCAACATTTAGTATCTGAACTTATTATCTTCATCCATCCATTTGTTAAGAAATGCTCTCTATTCAGTAGATGGACGGGCTAGTAAGGTGGGGGGATCCTAGATCAATACATGAGTTAACTTCTCGAAATCCAAAATGATTTTGATGTTTTGGAGCCAATTCTTATAATTGGATCCGATCAATCTATGGGTGTCTAGGATATGGGCTAGTGGATTGGATGCAGATATTTTTCTATAGAGAGTCAAAATTTCTAGTTAGATTTTATAATTAAGACTTAAGCAAGTTGTTTAAAAATTTTATTTTTAAATAAATTAGCTTCCACTATTTTCTCGGATTCCTACACTCTCTTTGTAGGGATGCAAAAATCTCCATGATTAATGATTTCAAGTGGGTGGTGCAATCCCACCAATTGACTTATCACCTCACCTAATAGTTATTGGTGATGGATTAGCCAATGAGTGAACAATTCTTATCCAATGATTTTTGAATCATGGTGCACCCAAACTTGGTCTCTAATTTATGAATCTCACCGTGTTCAGAATATTGATTCACTCCTTAGTTAAGTCAGACCCACCATTTGCATTGATTGGATTCCTAATTGAGTCTCTCACCATATTCAAAATATTGAGCCCAATCCATCCTCCAGCCCATAGCATCCAATGCCTAATAGACATAGTTGTATCTTTCCAGCGCAGCTGAACCATTGTAACTAGCTAAGAACAATCAATCTCGAAAAGGGCCCGCATATCTACAATGGTAGAAGATCTTAGACCTAATATTGTCTTAGAAAGATTTGATTTAGATCTCTTTAAACTTGACTTACAATAGCCATAACAATTATGGCTAACCTCGTGGCATGGGTTCTCAAATTGTTAACCACCTTAGATCAGGACTGGATCAACAAATATGGCCAGGTGAGTGAAACCGATGGAAGGGATATGCCATTAGCTTGACAAAAATGTATTCGAGTTGAGTGGCTCCTAATTAAAAATCAGTCAGTCGTATCTACCAAATTATCTTAGGCACCAAATTGTTGAGCCAGAACCAATCAGGTTAGCCTATAATCTAGACTCTAACCACTGAGCCTAATTAGGTCATAGCTTAATCGATCACTCATGTGATTCGATCTTAACCCAGACTTAATCCTATTAGACTGGTCAATTTAAGCACTCTTGATCCCATCTAACCAACTCTTGATTCAGTTTGATCAATCGCTAGACCTAATTAAGCTACCCAAGCCCAAACCCAATTTTATGTATATGTCTTAAATCTGAAAATTCTGAATTTTTAGACTTAACATATTTCATAATCTTAATTCTTAATTAAGTTTAGAGTTTTCAAACAAAATATGTAAATAAAATTCTAGGATTTCAGGATATAGGGTTTTGCAGAAAATAAGTTTTTAGATTTCTGATTAAGAACGAATGCGTAGCACCCCTACTCATCATAAGAACATCTCATTGAATGGAAGGAGTGGGAATTTAAATCCTACTTTGTTCTTATGATCGGACGGCCAAGGGGAACGCCTTAATCAGAAATATGAAAGCTATAAAATTAGTTAGATCTACATCATATATCTCATATATAAGATTGATCTAACTTTAAACATGTTTTGCATACATCTTTATGTATCATATCATGCATATTTTCATATGTAAATTATCTCATAATCATCTAAAACATTAAATTTAAATTGATCTTACTAAAATAAATTCTATTCTAAAAAATTATGTAGAACTATTCTACAACTAGTCTAAACATGCATTCATCATATCTCATATGAACAAAAATTAAATAACTTTATTTTTTATTTTTTATATCTTATTATAATATTTATAACATCAAAAAATAGTAAATAAATAGATCTAAAAATTATAACTAATCAAATTAAATTATGATCATGCAAGACTATATATAGAATAATTCTATTATACAATTAGTCATACATCTCGTACAACTTAGATCTATATTATTTAATTTCTTAATTTTTTTGATTTTAGATCTAATCATATCTCATGTGACATCTAAAATTATCTAATTATTATATCAAAAATAAATTAAAATTAGATCTAAATTATTCATGGGAACCTGACTCTAATACCAGTTGAAGAAAAAATCCTATTTTTCGGATCAGGTTCGTTCATATCTGATTTAACCAAGAGGAGTATTTCAAAAAAAAAATTTCTTAGATCTAAATTAGATCTGATACTTTTTAAATTTAATTAGATGAATCTAATAAATAAAATAAAAATAAATTAAATCAAATTTAATTTATACCTTGTTGTTGGTTAATCCTATTACCCTATGATGATCCTGTTGATTGCTTGAGGTTCTGGATGCAGCCATGCAATTGTCTGGCCTCTACCGATATCCACTTGGATAGGATCTAGAGATCTCTTTCTTCTTAATCTATCCTTCAAAGATCAGATCTGGATTTGATCTTAAAGGTCTTCAAAATAATTTTTGAAGATCTGGTGTCGTCTCTTGCAACAGCACTGCCTTCTTCCTTTCTTGTTGCCTTTCACTTGCCTAGATCACATCAAACTAAAGCCCAAGGCCTCTTGGGCATGGAGAGGAGAGAAAAGATCAGAGGTAGGCATGGAGAAGAGGGAACAGGGGCTATGTGGCATGGGCAAAGGAAAAACTCTTGATACTTAGGCGCAGATAGGATTTATATAGACCCTACTGCGCCATGCAGAGCCACATCATTCCAGCCAATCATGTCTCTTCATGCAATTAGATCTAAATTTGATTGGTAGGATAACATCATCTGATCCAATCGGATGAGAGCCCCTCTCAAACATTCTTGGGTGGCACCAAGACTGATCAAAGTAGAGTCTTAGGTGCCACCTAAGTTTATTCCATGAAGCAACCTGGAGTCCCATCTGTATCGGACTCCAGGCGTCATCATCCTTGGGCGCATGCCTCCCTAGGCATGCACCCCCTCCCTTTTCTCCTTTTAGTAGATGGACAAAGGTCAAACTCTCTCCTATGGGTGCATGACACATGAGCAGATGTCTAAGTGTCAATGGTCAATATTTGACCAAAGTCAAAGAACAAGAATTAGCAGGTGATGGAAAATGGCAGGTGTTATCTCAAATTTATTTCATAAATTAAAACAATCTTTTTCTGACCTAGACAAGCTTCAGTCGATCAAGTAAAGGTACCTGAGTGAGCCCAAACATATTTGGCTCAGTCGAGACAACTTTTAATGATTGTTGAAGGAGAACATTAGGCTCAATCATGTGCTAGCACAATTTCCTTGAATCTAATTGAATCTTATTCAAATCAATTGAACTGAGTTAGTCCAATTGATGATATCTAGATCCAAACCCTTATTTGTGTGATCCAATTAGGTTTAGTTCCATATGGTAATGGGATATGTCATAATCTCTATCATCGACATCATCGAAATACCTTCCGATGGATCAGAACTTTTTTGATTCAGACAACTAGTATGATCGATCATCCAAATCATTCTAATTGCTCCTAGAATCTACCAGTGACACCTAGCAGTATATGGTGGCAATCCATCAAAACTAAGAATGAACCTCTTGGTGCAGTTACCTATGTGATTAAGTTCCTCTATCTTGAGCCTCGATCGGATTAGGTTTAAGGTGAACTCATCAAACCCTAATATCCGTCATATGATTAATCATTCAATTCAAGTCCAATATGAAATCCTTAATAGAAACTCTTTCTTTTATTTCACTCTACCATGGCCATGGGCTAATGGACTTGATTCTCATGCTCATCATAGGGCTACTCCTCATCTATCGAGGTAGATAGATTTCCTATTGGTGCAATCCTATTCCTACAATGAACATGCTATAACCAACATACATCTCAAAGTTTCGAATGGCTAGGAGACCGAGTTATGGTGTAGCCAAACTATAACACCCTCAAGATAAACTATCGATGCACCATAGGTCAAAGAACTAGACACACAACTATAGCTTCGAGCCAGTCATCGATGAGAAGGTAGACTTCCTAATGATTGCTTGAGATGGTCATGCTCAGTGCCCTCGTTCTCCAACGAGTACCTATACTCTCGCTCCGATGTCTCTACATAGTAGACTCAAGACTCATCTACTGTAAAGAAGCAATTGTACAACAATCTTTCAGATCAACCACCATCATCATGATGATTCTATGGTCAGAAGCATTTTATGAGTTAATAACGAAAATTCATATCTTAAATTTTCAACTCTTGAAAATATGAACTATCATTATCATTAACTCAAGGGATGTATCACAGACACTAAATACACATTATGATAGAAAATAATCCATGTTATTATTTATAGTCAAAATTATAATTTTATCCTTAGAAGTGTATAACAAGTGTCAACCAATTTAGGCTTCTAGGGCACACATATCTAACACTATTTAATTTTGATAAAGAGAGGATTTATCGATTAGTCCTTAAATTTGTTCATGATCAAATGATAGGCTGTTAATTAGGACGATAGTGCCTATCGAGCATTGGTTGCTATATGCCATATAGGTTGGTTATCCACTTAACCAAGGTGTGTGGAGACACTGGTATGGTATACAGGTGAGATATATGGGTACATCATCATTGAACATGACCAATTTTAGAGCATTCTACTATCGAGAATATCTCTGATGGGATATAGATAAAAGTATTCCTTAGACCTGAGATCACCTCAATGACTTGCAAGCAACTCATCATGCTTTGATACCAGACTAATTGAATTTCTAATTCAACAATGGAAGACTTCTGGGCACAGTCAAGTACTTGCAATGTTGGAGTGTGATCAAGATGGAATTGACCACTCCAAGAGTTGGAGAAGAATGTATCACTGTATTTCAATATAGCAAAACCTTGGTTAGGATAATCAATCAGATGGATTTGATATTTTAAAATACAATATGGATAACCTGATCAGAGTTGATAGTTGAATTCTGATGTGTCCTACGAGCATTGTGGTCAAGGGGATGAATTATATGGAAACTATATCCGCATGGGTTCTAAGGATGGTGATATACACCTTCGACCTATCCGACCATCGGGTATCGTTGCTAGATGATCACTTCAATTGATATAGAAATTTATTCTTGTGCTACTGGCTTAGATTCAGATCTATGAGGTCACACACATTAGATCTTATGATCTGATCGGATGGTTGATCAATGATTAAGAATCCTTCTAGGATTAAATAATCAATACGATTGGTGTTTAACCTAGTGCAAGTATTGCAGGAGAATTTATTAGCAATTGGATTGCTAATTAGCTTAATTTGATTAAGCCAATATACTGAGATGAAGTTTAATTAAATATGATTTAATTATATTTAGTTTGGGCTTGATTGGATCAAGTCCAATTAGTTTATTAGATAAGCCAAGTGCAAGGAAGACCTAGTCCTAGTCTAACTAGGACTCAGATTAACCCAATTTTTTAATTTGATTAGAAAATAAATCAAAATTAAATTTAATTTAATCTAATTTAATTAAGTTCTTAAATAGATTAGGGCCTTATTTAATTAGGTTGATTTAATCTTGATTTTATTTGATTAAAATATCTTATTTGACCAAGTCAAAATAGGAGTCCTAGTGTGACTAGGACTCCCTATCTCCACACGCCACCTTGGTCCCTACGTCCCCCATACCTATTTTTTAGGTATTTTTCATGAAAAATCTTTTTCTTTTTGATTTTTGCACCCCCTCTCTCCCTTCAAGTCATATTTGGAAGTTAGGTGGAAGACCAAGTCAAAGGAGGAATTGGTTTTGCTTAGGATTCTATGAGATAGAATCCTTATTGACCAAAACATCTTCCCTTGAGTGCCACACCCTCTTTTAATTAATTCTTCTCTTATTCCATGAAAATAATCTCCTTTTTTGTACACCCTCTCTTGCTGGTCCATGCCAAAAATTATGGAGGAGGCGCCCAAGAGTTGGGCTCCTCAACAACTTTCCATGTTTGGATATTTCTAGTCTAGGAATTTGACCTAACTTGGATTCTTCATTTTTTCTATTTATTGGATAAATTTTATTCTAATTTTTTTATAAAATATATAGCTTTGGGAGATGTTTGTGGTGTTCAAAAATCAAAGGAAGAGAATCCTTGGGCATAGGGGTTCCATAGGCACCAAACTAGGTGTCTAGGTGAGAGAAAAGACAAGAAGAAGAGGGTCTTCTTCTAGGGCTGTTTTATTTTCAATCTCTCCTCCTTTCTTTTGAGTTTTTTTAAGAGAGTCTCAGATTAAAAAACTCTTATCTTTCTTCTCATATTTTAGAGAGTTTAAATTTTGAAGAAGGAAGCATCAGATTGACCGTCGAAGAAGGATCAACATAGTACTTGCATGCTGTGCTGATTTCTTGCATCGAACTTTAGATCAGAGATCGTAGACTTATGTGGATGACTCCTAGAGGCCAGATGCATGTGTGGCTCATGAATTTATCCTCATGTTTGGATCAACAAGTTAGAATATCTAAACTTGCTCAAGTAATAGATCTGATCTATAAACTTCATACCTGCATTTGATGTAGTGTAGATCTAGGTTGATTTGATCAATCATTTTCTTTCTTATTTAATTTTAATTTTTGATTTTATATCATACCTAAATCATGTAATAGATTTAAGATCTAGGTATTTATATTATTATTTGAATAAATTTTAAATTTATTTAAGTCTTTTACTGTAAGATCTTGAAAAGTTTCAAGATCTACCTATAAAAGCATAGATCTGGTTCGTTCAATTAGTATTAGAGCCTAGGTTCTTATTACATAATTTTTGTGCATGTCTAGATTATTTCTTTGATTGGATCTAATTTATAATCTAATTATTAAATTTAAATATATATATATATATATATTTTAGATTGTATGGACTGCCATAAAGTTGTTCTGGTGTAAGATTTATCCCTTACAGTGAATAGGTTGTCCTAGTACGTGCTGATCTAAAATATTGATCATAAAATTTTAGATTAGATTTAAGAAATTTTATGATCTAATTAAAAATATTTTAATCTAATTTTAATCATCATAAATGTATTAGATTTGATCTAGAAAGATTTATGATTGATTATTATTGAAACTATTTCAATTACATGAACCCGTTTAAATTAGATCTAAAGTAGTTTTATATCTATTTTACTTGCATATTAATTATGAATCAATCATGCAACTTGGTTAATAGAACCATGTTGTAAAAATATTTTACAAATATGAAAATCATTTTTGAAAAGTCGAACCCCAACCCTCAGTCCAAAACTTAATTGAGAATTAAGAAGTTGATTGATTAGGATCTAGGATTATGAATTAAAGATTCTAAGACACAAATCATAACATATTGGGTTAAATGGGTTTGTGGAGATTTGGTCCATTAATTGGGTTAGACCTAGGGTTAGATTAAAGAATGAACTTAACTAGAGAATTGACTAAATCTAATCAATTATTATCTTAGATTAGGTCAAGGATTCTCTAGATTAATTACAATAGTTATAGTTGGTCAAGTCCATGTCCTTAACAAGATCCAAGATGGACTTGATTCTTGGCTATGCGGTCTAGCATGAACTATTAGGTTGATCTAATTGAAACTAATTAAATTAGTTGGTGTCTAAGATAAATCAGATCAGTGGTTTTTAATTAACAGCATGCTTACCTGACCATTTCTGATGGTGTCTAAGGCAAGCCTGGCAGACCCTTCCATTGATCGAACTTACCTGGCCTCTTGGTGAGATTATATTTTGATTGGATCGCTTGACTATTTGAGCTAACCCATGTCAGCTAGATAAATCAGTTTGACTAATTTAGGTGCTCCTAGACCAGCCTATTAATGGTCTCCCTTAAGCTGACTTGGTGAAGTTAGTGGGAGGATCATGACAAGCTGGTTAATCTGACCTACTCACTTCTATAAATAAATCCTCTAAAATTATTAGGTTTCTAAAATGAAATAGTTATATGATAACTGGATCATAGCCTTCCATTAAAGTGGATGATAATGGATCCATTAGTTGGATAATCATTGGAGGCCCAAAGGCTTGGTGCTTATCGATTGATGGAATTATCATTCATTATATGATCTCTTGGATACATCTTTCTAAACGGTGGTTAGGTGGGCCGGGCCAACCAAAGTTGGCCCTGATCATTCATTAGTTGGATGGGCCAAGTATGGTCATGTTAATATTTGGACCTAATTGGATCCTTTTTTGAGAAGGCCAAAGCCAACTGATCAGGGCCTAGGATAAAATTTAATTATTAAAAATTATTTGAAGAAATAATTGATTATGAACCTATCCTTAGATATACATGGTGGGCCAACCAAAGTTGGACTCATGTATAGTCTATGTGGATTCCAGTATCCACTAAGAAATTAGGATAATTTCTCGAATTGGAGGTAGAGACTATCAATTCGAATAAAATAGTGGGAGAAACCTTTTGATTAAAGTCTAAATCTTTAGATTTAATTAATCAATTACTAATTAGATTTTAGTTTTCCTTTGTGCAGACATGGCCACTTCTCTATCACTTCGATCATTATTGGATAATGATAAGTTAGTGGGACCCTACTTCGATAGCTAGTACCAAAAGTTGAAGATTATCCTGGATCATGAATGGATCCTAAATGTGCTGACGGATCCAGCACCTGAGGAGCCAGCTGCCAATGCATGTGGAACAATCAGAGACACTTATCAAAAGTGACTCAGTGATCGAATCATGGTGTGCTGCATTATGCTGGCTATGATAAATAATGAGTTCAGTCGCAAGTTTGAGATAGCTCAGCCAAATAAAATGCTCCAAGTGTTGGAGAATTCTTTTGGCACACCCAATGACATTGAGAGGCACAAGACTAGTTGTGCCATCTTCAATGCCAGAATACAGGATGGTGCCTTTGTCACTGATCATGTATTATACATGATCGAGCTGATAGAGCGCCTGAGTAAGCTCGGCTTTTTCTTGCACAAATAACTTAGGAAAGATATAATACCGAACTCACTGCCCAAGTCTTATCTCCCATTTCTTACACATTATAGAATGTCAAAGCCTGAAGTAGACTACCATGGGTTACTGGGGTTACTTCAGAACTTTGAGAAGGATCACCAACTCCATAAGGAGTCGGTGAACTTAGTGGGAGGTTCGTCTTCTCATTCTCGATCATTTGGGAAAGAGAAGAAGAACAAGAAGAAGAAAGCCAAGAAGATGCATGTTCATGCTAGGACACCTGTGCAGGCTCAAACCCCAAAGACCAAGCCTGATAAGAGTCAAGCCGAATGCTTCTATTGCAAGAAGCGGAGGCACTGGAAGAGGAACTGTCCTCAATACATTACCTCCCTGGACCCGAATAGATAGGGAAAGAAGCAAGCTATTGTTGGGTAAGGTATTTATATGATAACTCCTTACAATTTCTCTATTTATGATATTACTGACTGGATATTGAATACTGATAGCCCTTACCATATTTGCAATTCATTGCAGGGGTTGCAGCTTAGTAGAAGATTTGAGCAAGATGAGAGATTCTTGAACGTTGGAGATGGAAGATCAGTTCCAGTTCCAGCTTTAGAAATTTTGAAATTTGTATTTGAATCTCATACTATTGTTCTTAGTGATTGTCATTTCTATCCTAGTTTCTTTTTAAATATCATTTCTGTAGGCCTTTTGGCCATGAATAATTATTAAATTTTAATAAAAAAATGAGTTTGTAATGTCATTATGAATGATGTTACAACTTTCTATGGACAATTGAATAATGGTGTATATATATTATCACAATCTGTTAATGTAGTCTATTCTACTAGCAAGCATCCTAGATTAGATAGTATATCAGATATCTACTTATGGCACTGTAGGCTAGGTCATATAAACAAGAACAGGATAAACATGTTAACTCAGAAGAGAATCCTCAAAGTTAATGATTGTGAATCACTTCCAACCTGTGAGTCCTATCTTCTTAGTCAAATGATCAAGTCACCTTTTACTGAAAAAGATGAGAGAGCCAATGAGCTCTTAGGTCTAGTACATACTGATGTATGTGGACCAATGAGCATAAGTGCCATAGGTGCATATGTCTATTTCATCACTTTCATAGATGATCTATCTAGATATGGATATGTCTATCTGATGAAACATAAGTCAGATTCTTTTGAAATATTCAAACTATTCCGAAGTGAAGTAGAAGAATAAACTAGAAAGAGTATTAAAATTCTTCAGTTTGATCGAGGAAGAGAATACCTTTCTGGTGAGTTTCTCACATATCTAGGAGAGAATGAAATTCTCTCCCAATGGGCTCCTCCTGAAATACCATAGCATAATGATGTGTCTAAAAGGAGGAATCAGACTTTGTTAGACATGATCCAATCGATGATGGGATTTGCCGGCTTACCGATATCCTTTTAGGGATATGCACTCGAATTGGCATGTTATCTATTAAATAGGATTCTAAGTAAGTTTGTAGTTAAAACCCCATATGAGATATGGATAGGGCATAAACTAGCACTTTCACACCTTAGGATTTGGGGGTGCCCGGCTTATGTCAAATGATTAGTTATAGATAAACTTAGACCAAGGTCTGACAAGTGTACATTCATAGGGTACCCAAAAGAGACCAAAGGATACTATTTCTACCATGCTGATGAACAAAAGGTGTTCGTCAGCCTTAGGGCAATCTTTTTGAAAAAGAAGTTTCTTGATAAAGGAACTATTGCCTCTAAGGTTGAACTTGATGAAGTTCAATAGGTAAAAAGTCTGACATAGAATGTTGAACCTAAGTCGAATTTGATAAGATTAGATTCGAAGTCTAGTGTACTCATACCATTAAGGTGATCCGGCAGAGTATCCCGCCATCTAGATAAATACTATGGATTCTTGGTTCATGATGGTGATCCCATCGAACTCGATGAGAATGATGAGGATCCGATCACTTATATGGATGTGATGCAGAGATCCGACTCTGAGAAATGGCTAGAAGCCATGAGATCCAAAATGGATTCCATGAAGGTCAATGATGTATGGACATTAGTTGACCCACCTGAAGGGGTTGGGTGTAAATGGGTCTTCAAAAGAAAGAGGGATGCAGACAAAAAGGTGGAGACCTATAAAGCCCATCTGGTTGCCAAGAGGTATCATCAACATTATGGTATTGACTATGATGAGACGTTCTCCCCTATGGCAATGCTCAAGTCCATTCGGATCATGCTTGCCATTGCTGCCCATATGGACTATGAGATCTAGCAGACGGATGTGAAGATAGCTTTTCTAAATAGAGAGCTGACCGAAGAGGTGTATATGATATAACCTGAAGGGTTCACATCCATAGATGAGTCCAAGGTGTGCGAGCTTCAGATATCCATTTATGGATTGAAGCAGGCATCTCAGAGTTGGAATATGTGTTTTGATAAAGTGATCAAAACGTATGGCTTTATTAAGAATGGAGAAGAACCCTACATTTACAAATGGGCAAATGGTCCAGTAGTGGTATTCCTTATTTTGTACGTGGATGGTATTCTCTTAATCGAAAATGACATTTCTGTACTATAAGAAATAAAAGTCTGGTTGTCATCGCAGTTCTCCATGAAGGATTTGGGTGAAGCATCCTACATCTTAGGGATGAAGATCTATAGGGATAGATTTAAAAGGATGCTTGGTATATCCTAATCTATGTACATAGAAACTATGCTGAAGAGGTTCAGCATGGAGAAGTACAAAAGGGCTATCTTCCGATAGGCCAAAAAATTTCTCTCTCTAAGAAGGATTGTTCAACAACATCTGAAGAGAGAGAGTTTATGAGTAGAATTTCATATGCTTCGGTAGTGGGGTCTATTATGTATGCAATAACATATACGAGACCAGACATGGCATACTCACTAGGAGTAGTGAGTAGATACCAGTCTGATCCTAGAGAAAATCACTGGAAGGTGGTTAAAACCATCCTTAAGTATTTGAGAAATACTAAGGATCAATGGTTGGTTTATGATGAGTCAGATCTGAAGCTTGTGGGGTTTACAGAGTTCAACTTTCAATCTGATCATGATGACAGTAAAAGCAAGTCAGGGTATATCTTTACTCTAAATGGTGAAGCCATCTGCTAAAAAAGTTTCAAGCCGCATATAGTGGCTAACTCTATTTGCGCAGCAAAGTACATGGTAGCATCAGATGCAGCAAAGAAAGCTGTGTGGCTGAGAAAGTTCATCACCAAGCTTGGAGTGGCAACCTCCATTGATGGTCCAGTCCTGCTCTACTACGACAGCATTGGCGCCATAGCTCAAGCAAAGAAACCAAAGGAACACCAGTGAATAAAGCACATTATGGCTCGCTTCCATTTGGTTTGTGAGATTGTAGATCGTGGTGACGTTGACCTTCAGAAGATCGATGGAAAGGAGAACATAGCCGACTCCTTCACTAAAGCTCTGGAAATCAACGAGTTCGACAACCATTAGTTGAAGATGGGTATTAGATACTATGCCGAGTGGCTTTAGGACAAGTGGGAGTTGTTGAAAATTATGTCCCAAAGCTAATCATCAGTTTGTTGATGATTGAGATATTGTAATTGATTTAGTAATTAATGAAAAATATTTTGGCATCTTTTTTCATCATAAGTTTATATCTTCTAATGAACTCCATTGTTGTGATGAAATCCTTAAGACTATTTAGTTTCGATAAAAAGAAGATTTATCGATTAGTCCTTAAATTTGTTCATGACCAAATGATAGGCTATTAATTAGGACGATAGCGCCTATCAAGCATAGGTCGCTATATGTCATATAGGTTGGTTGTCCTCTTAACCAAGGTGTGTAGAGACACTGGTATGGCATATAGGTGAGATGTATGGGTACATCATCATTGAACGTGATCAACTCTAGAGCATTCTGCTGTCGAGAATGTCTTTGATGGGATATAGGTATAAGTATCTCTTAGATTTGAGATCACCTCAGTGACTTGCAAGCAACTCACTATGCTTTGGTACCGGACTAATTGAATTTCTAATTTAGCAAAGAAAGGCTTTTGAGCACAGTCAAGTACTTGTGAAGTTAGAGTGTGATCAAGATGGAATTGACCACTCCAAGAGTTGGAGAAGATGTATCACTATATTTCAATATAGCAAAATCTTAACCAGGGTAATCTATCAGATGGATTTGATATTTTGAAATGTAATGTGGACAACTTGGTTAGAGTTGATAGTTGAACTCTGATATGTTCTACAAGCATTGTGGTCAAGGGGATGCATTATATGGAAACTATATCCGCATGGGTTCTAAGGATGGTGTTCTACACCTTCGACCTATCTGACCGTCGGATATCATTACTGGATGGTTATCTTGATTGGTATAGAAATTTATTTCTTTGCTATTGACTTAGATTTGGACCTATGAGGTCACACACATTAGAGCTTATGATCTGATCAGATGGTTGATCAATGATTAAGAATTATTCTAGGTTTAAACAATCAATACGATTGATGTTTAACCTAGTGCAAGTGTTGCAGGAGGATTGATTAGCAAGTGGATTGCTAATTAGCTTAATTTGATTAAGCCAATAGGCTAAAATTAAATTTAATTAAATATAATTTAATTAGATTTAGTTTGGACTTGATTGGATCAAGTCCAATTGGTCCAATTGGTTTATTGGATAAGCCAACTGCAAGGAAGAACTAGTCCTAGTCTAACAAGGACTCGGATTAACCTAATTTTTAATTTGATTAGAAAATAAATCAAAATTAAATTTAATTTAATCTAATTTAATTAAATCCTTAAATAGATTAGGGCCTTATTTAATTAGATTTGTTTAAGCTTGATTTTATTTGGTTAAAAGATCTTATTTGACCAAGTCAAAATAGGAGTCCTAGTGTGAGTAGGACTCCCTATCTCCTTGCGCCACCTTGGTCCCAATGCCCCCCATACCTATTTTTTAGGTACTTTTCATGGAAAATCCTTTTCTTCCTGATTTTCATGCCTCCTCTCTCCCTCCAAGTCATATTTGGAAGTTAGGTGGAAGAGCAAGTCAAAGGAGGAATTGGTTTTGCTTAGGATTCTATGAGATAGAATCCTTGTTGAGCAAAACATCTTCCCTTGAGTGCCACCCCCTCATTTAATTAATTCTTCTCTTTTTTCATGAAAATAATCTTCTTTTTTGTGCACCCTCCCTTTCTGGTCCATGCCAAAAATTGTGGAGGAGGTGCCCAAATTGTGGAGGAGGCGCCCAAGAGTTGGGCGCCCCAACAACTTCCATGTTTGGATATTCCTAATCTAGGAATTTGACCTAACTTGGACTCTTCTTTTTCTCTATTTATTAGATGAATTTTATTTTGATTTTTTCATGTAATACAGAGCTTTGGGAGAGGTTTGAGGTGTCCAAAAATTAGAGGAAGAGGGTCCTTGGGCATGGGAGTTCCATAGGCACCAAACTAGGTGTCTAGGTGAAAGAAAAGAGAAGAAGAAGAGGGTCTTCTTCTAGGACTATTTTATTTTCAATCTCTCCTCCTTTATTTTGAGTTTTTTTGAGAGAGTCTTAGATTAGAAAACTCTCATCTTCCTTCTCATATTTTAGAGAGTTCAAATTTTGAAGAAGGGAGCATCAGATCGACCATCGAAGAAGGATCAGTACAGTACTAGCATGGCTGATTTTCTGCATCGAACTTTAGATCAAAGATCGTAGGCTCGTGTGGATGAATCCTAGAGGCCGGACATGTGTGCAGCTCATGACTTCATCCTCAAGCCTAATTCAGTAAGTTAGAATATCTAAACTTGCTCAGGTAATAGATTTGATCGATAAACTTCATACCTACATTTGATGTAGGATAGATCTACATTGATTCGATCAACCTTTTTCTTTCTTATTTGATTTTAATTTTTGATTTAATATCATGCCTGAATCATGCAATAGATATGAGATCTAGGTGTTTACATGATTATTTAAATAAATTTTAGATTTATTTAAGTCTTCTACTGTAAGATCTTAAAAAAGTTTCAAGATCTACCTGTGAAATTCTAGATCTGGTTCCTTCAATTAGGATCAAGTCAAATGAAGTTTGAATTCAAACTCTCCCATGCGCCCACCATTTTTGACTTTTCCACTCTTGTTCCACACCCAAAATTTTTGTACATCCCTTTTCTCTCACCGAAAAGGTTTCTGTGCCCCCTCTCTTATTTTCTTTTGACCTGGTCCAAGGGTTGGACCAGTTCAAAGTAAGTTGAGTTTTGAATTCAACTCAGTTTGTTGGAGGTTGGAACCAATCCAACCTTATCTGTTTCCCATACCCTCCCTTTTATTTGTCGAATATTTTTGGAGAAATAAAAATATGTGCACATAGAAGGAGAGTCCTTCTGTGTGTTAAACATATGGGAGGAGGCGTTGGATAAGGATAAGAGGCTCACTTGATTTTTGAAATCAATTGAGTGGTTAAAACCTCCCAACCACTCGACCCTTATCCCTTTCCATGTGCTTTTCCCATGGTGTTCAAGTCAATAAATTATGAGTGTTTTTGTACATGCTCAAGGAGGGGTTAGCATTATGTGGTAAAAATTTTAGAGTGATTGGACATTAGTTTTGGGCAAAAAAAATCTTAGAGTGAAGGTGAGCTGGGTCCTATAGCACTTTACTTTTTCCTCATGCTTCACTTCTCTTCTGATTTTCATCTCTAAGGATATCCAATTTTTGTAAGCGCATCAACTGACATCATCTCTCCCTGATACCAATTGATGTTCCTTGATATCGCTCGAATGCCAATCATCCTTGGCATCACAAGCTCTAATACCATGTTGCGAAAACTCCTAATCTTTAGCACGGACCTGAAAGAACTTGTGACGTTCTCTACGAGCAGCACACCACTGATCCTCCACCTAGATCTGTGATCTGGTGCCTCCCTCCTTGGGCTTAAGGGAGACACCTCTTTCTCTAGGGCTTCTTCAAGAACCCTAAGGCGGCAACTCTAGAGAGAAGAGAAGAAGAGAGTTGAGGGAGAAAAGGTCTGTATTCTATAGCATAATGAAACCTTAATACAACCTATGTATTTATACATAGCAATTAGGCCCGACCAAAAAACTCCCCGGCTAACCCAATACATGAAAACAGCCACCGAGCCCATGTACACCCATATCTCCCATGCTCTCATCCTCTGGATCTAGATCCGACCCATACATGAATTAGCCATCTTAGGACCTCTCAAACCAAGCCTTAAGATCCCTAGGATCAACCCAGACCCTAGCCCAAAATAGACCCTCGCGTAACTCTGCCCATGCACTGAGCTGGCTCAGTCTCAGCACTGAGCCAGCTAAGTTCCACTGGGTCAGCTTAGTCTAAAACTGAGCCAGCCTAGTCCTGTGCTGTGCCAGTAGTCCCGAATGTGCAGCTTTCTATTTTGCCTATACGTTGAGACTTATCTGACCCAGTTTTGGACTGAGTCAGCTAACCTATAGAAAATCTCCTTTCCATAGTCTTGATTCCCAGGCTTTGGTTTCTTGCTTCACCTTATGTCCCAGGTTTTCGAAGCACCAACCATGCCCCTGGAATCTCCAGAGCCAACCTCCTGACTCCTCTCGTGGCCTCCTAAGGCTTGGAAGAACCACAAATCCTTACAATCTCCACCTTGGTGCCCCAAGCCTTAGCAAACCCCTCGACAATGACCTCCTACACGATCTTGCTGTCCCTGTGCACTCGACAGCACCTTGTGCAATCATCACCTCCGCCAATCCTCTTCCGCTATTATGCACCCTTAACGCCTTTGCGATGATCGTCTCCACCACTGAAGACCTATGCTTGCACCTCTGCACAATCCTGAAATTATAGAATCTCTTCTGCTTAGCAGCTACATCACTTTTCCTGGACTTTTTTGGAGAACCTACAGCATTCTGCACTAGCACATACTGTACCACCTAACATGATCTCCTTAGAGCTATGCCTATCCATCTGCACATGCCGCTCCACTTGGAACTGTGCATCATCGATGCTTTGAACTCATACCAAATTTTCTCTCCACTTGCGAAGCCACCACTATGGAGCTCCATCTATATCTGAAGTCCACTTGATGCCGCAGAAGTCGACTCTATCATCGAGTCCCTTAAGGCCAACCACTCAATGCTGTACTGCTGAGCTTGCCGCTACACCATGAATATCGTTGCTGCCTCTTCGAACCCTCCATACTCCACGGATCCCTTCGAAGCTGTCTCGGATACCTCCATAATCCATGGACACCTTTGAAACTCAAGAGCTCATCCAACTCTTCTGAAAATAGTGACTGAACCCTAGGGACTTCCACCCTAGTCCTTATCTTCTGCCCCTATACTAACCATCACTTCAGTTGCGCCCAAAGAACCATCCTCCACCTAAACCGTGACTCTTCCTAATGCTCCTACAGAAGAAATCTGATCCATGATACTTTCGACTGCTGGAGACCTCCTGGCGCTCCTTGAGACCCCCTAGCTCTCCTTGAGACCTACATTCGGTCTTCCTGAGATACCACTGACACTCTCTACCAAGATAACTCCTCAGCTACTGCACGGCCAAGCCTCTCTCAGCCCCTATGCCTCTAGGGAAGCGCTCCTACAGCACTCTAGCACTCTCTGACTCATCTCTACACTGCTCTACAGCCGCCCAGCCCTAACCTACTGGACCTCCATGGATCATCCATCTCCATCACTCCTAAGGCTTCAATAAATCCATGCTCTGGTCGAACCACTGAATACATCTCTGACTACTTTCCCATCTTTCAGACATCGAAGGACGTATAGTCGCTTCTTCAGCCTTCCTTCGATCATTACCCCTTGGAAAACCTCTCTTCAACAGTCCTACACTGCCAATCTTCTTAGAGAATCCTGATGCTCTCTGCTGAGATAGCTCCCTCGGCTGCTACATCATCGAGCCTCTCTCAGTCCTGCATCTCTAGGAAAGCACTACTGCAGCACTCCAGTGCTCTCTGTCTGTCACATAACCATCATACACCCTAATCTTTTCATCAAAATCGATCAGCAAATAATGCACCAAATCCTTCCACCCTGAGAAAATCTCTTTTCGTTAATCCTCTCAATATCCACCTTCAATCTACTACTCCTGGTTAGCCAAACCACAGCAATAAGCAAGATAGATTTGAGACATACCATGGAATCCTTGTGTAGACTTTTGATTTTACCTTGTGTGACTTCTCCTTCCCTTCCAAGCACCATCAGACTCTGAAACTTGGCACCGATACCATATGTAAGCACATCAACTGGCATCACCTCTCCCTGATACCAATTGATGTTTCTTGATATCGCTCGAACGCCAATCATCCTTGGCATCACAAGCTCGAATACCATGTTGCAGAAACTCCTGATCTTTAGCACGGACCTGAAAGAACCTGTGACGTTCTCTATGGGCAGCACACCACTGATCCTCGACCTAGATCTGTGATGGGGTGCCTCCCTCCTAGGGCTTGAGGAAGACTTCTCTTTCTCTAGGGCTTCTTCAAGAATCCTAAGGCGGCAACTCCAGAGAGAAGAGAAGAAGAGAGTTGAGGGAGAAAAGGTCTGTATTCCACAGCACAATGAAACCTTAATAAAACCTATGTATTTATGTATAGCCATTAGGCCTGACCAAAAAACTCTCTAGCTAACCCAATACATGAAAACAACCACCGAGCCTATGTACACCCATGTCTCCCATGCTCTCATCCTTTGGATCAAGATCTGATCCATACATGAATTAGCCACCTTAAGATCTCTCAAACCAAGCCTTAAGACTCATACGATCAACCCAGACCCTAGCCCAAAATAGACCCTCGCGTAACTCTGCCTGCGCATTGAGCCGGCTCAGTCACTAAGCTGGCTAAGTTTCACTGGGTCGGCTCAGTCTGAAACTAAGTGGGCCAAGTCCTGTGCTGCACTAGCAGTTCCGAATGCGCAGCTCTTTATTTTGCCTATGCACTAAGACTTAGCCGACCTAGTTTTGGACTGAGCCAGCTAACCTACAGAAAATCTTCTTTCTGCAGTCTTGATTTCCCAACTTTGATTTCTTGCTTCACCTTGTGTCCCAGGTTTCTGAAGAACCAACCAAGCCCCTAGAATCTCTAGAGCCAACCCCCTGACTCCTCCTATGGCCTCCCAAGGCTTGAAAGCACCATAAATTCTCATAATTTTTAGATATAATCTAAATAAGATTTATAGATCTAAAAGTCTTCTTTCCACAAAAACTTGTTTCATGGAAAAACTCTGCACAAAAAGGGCATGATAGGATTTTTAGTGTGTCAGGATTTTTGGGCCAAATGAAACCCTAGTTTTGGGAATCTAGGTTTGGGTGGAGAGATCAAGTGTTGTGAGCATCGGATTGCCATCAAATTTGAAACACCTCTTCATCATCCACCAATGTTTGTGTTTTATTTTTTTGAAGTATCCAAGAAATCAAGAAGTAATGATTGATTGGATCAATCATGATCAACCATCAAAGGCTTCGGTGAGGAGCTAGCACTCCGATGGAGCTGGTCGGGGTCAAGAGCTCCATGTGGACCATCTGTAGAGATCGAATAAGTGTGTGGCTATAGCGTAATACCATAGATTCTTTTGATATATTCAGATCGTGGAGATCAACTACCCATAAAAAGATATTGAGTTCTGAACTCGTATCGATCAGCAGATTTGATTTGCTAATCGAATACATTTTATTTTTCTATCACATATTAGCATGTTTAGATCCTGAGTAGGGTTTATTTGATATGATCAATGCATTCATAGTATTAATTTTAGATTAATATTTACCTCTGCTACTATTTTATTTAAAAAAGTTTTGAAAATGCATGCTTAAATCCTGCGCAATATCCTTTAAATGGTATCAGAGCAGGTTTGTTAAACATGATATGCTTGCATATTTTAGATCGATAATTTAGATTTGATCTAAATATTAATCTAATAATTTGATTAATTAGATCTAAAAATTAAAATCAAGATCACATGGACTGCAGGTCGTCCTACTGTAGAGTTTACCCCCTACAATGAAAAGATTATCCTGGTACGTTGCTGATCTATATCATTAATCATAAAATCTTAGATTTGATCTAATATTTTTATGATCTAATTATATTAAGTTTTAATCTAATTTATGATCATGAATGCATAATTAGATAAAGTTTGATTCATGGTTTAGTATTATGTAGTGCACATAGTTTCAGATTAAATCTTACAACTAGTATTATTTATGAATTGAGCCGATTTAATTTTAAAGTGAGTTGACTTAATTGATGAATAATACTAAGTTATAAAAATTTTTTCAAAAAATTAAAAAATATTTTTGAAATGTTGAACCCTATCCCACAGCCCATAAACTTAATTAAATATTAAGTATAATGATTTAGTGTTTAGAATTATGAATTAAGGCTCTAAGTTATTAATCATAAAATGTGGGTTATTGGATTAGTTGAATTAGGTCCATAAATTGGGTTAGACCTAAGGTTAGTTCAAGAGTGAAATAAATTAGAATAATTGATCAAATCTAATTAAATGTTAATTTAGATTAGGTCAAGAACTCTATAGACTCAATTACAATAGTTGTAGTTAGTCAAGTCTATGCCTTTAATAAGGACCAAATGGACTTGATTCATGGCTATGCAGTCGAACCCAAAATTACTATGTTGGTCAAATTAAAACTAATAAATCAAATGGTGTCTAAGGTAAGTTTGGTAGTTTGACCAGTGATTTTTAATTAGGAGCTACTCGCTCTGATTCAATCTTTGACGAGTTAATGGCATATCCCTTCTACTGATCTCACTTACCTAGCCATCCTGGTGAGTTAGATTTTGATTAGATCACTTGATGATTTGGGCTCACCCATGTCAATTAGGTAAATCAGTTTGACTAATTTAGGTGCTCCTAATGCCAGCTTAGATTAGATCCTTTTTTATCTGACTTGGTGAAGTCAGAGGGAGGATCGAAATTAGCTCGCTTTTCTTAAATATGTTAACTAAATCCTCTAAAATTATTAGATCCTTAAAAATGAAATAGTTATATAGATAACTAAATCATTGCCTCTCATTAAGTTGAGTGATAATAGGTTCATTAATTTGATAATCACTGGAGGCCCAAAGGCTTGGTGCTTATTGACTAATGAAATTATCATTTATAAAATGATGATTTGATTAAGTCTTTCTGATGGTGGTTAGGTTGGCCGACCAAAGTTGAGCTTGATCATTTATTGGTTAGATAAGACCAAATGTGGTCATGTTAATGGTTGGACCTAATCGAACTTTTTTACTACAGCCCAAAGCCTACTGATTAGGTCTCCAAGGCAAAATTGATATTACTAAAAATTATTTAGGAAAATAATTGGTTTTGAATCTATCCATAGGTGCACATGGGTTGACCAACCAAAGTTGGGCTCGTGTGTAGTCTATGTGGATTCTAGTACCCACTAAGAAATTAAAGTAATTCCTCAAATTAGAGGTAGAGGCTATCAATTCGTATAAAATAGTGAGAGAACCTTTAGACTATAGTCCAAGTCTTTAGGATAATTGATTTATATACTAATTAGATTTGATTTTTCTTATTATGTAGAAATGGCCACTAACCTATCACTCTGGTCATTATTAGATAATGACAAATTAATGGGATCCAACTATGATAGCTGGTATCATAAATTGAAAATCGTCCTAGAGCATAAGTAGATCCTTTATGTCATAACAGATCCTGCACCTGAGGAGCCAGCTTCAAATGCTATGGGTGTGGTCCGAGATACTAATCAAAAGTGGCTCAATGACTGCACCACCACTCGATGTATAATGCTGGTGGCAATGAACGACGAGTTCAGCTGTAGGTTTGAAAATGCCCAGCCATAGGAGATGCTTCAAATATTGAATGACTCCTTTGGCACGTCGAACGACATTGAAAGGCACAAAATAAGTATGTCATTTTCAACGCTTGAGTGAGGGATAGGGCCTCAGTCATCGATCATGTATTGCACATGATCGAGATGATTGAGGGCCTTAGCAAGCTGGGCTTTTCCCAGTATGAGTAGCTCGGTAAGGATGCGATCCTTAATTCCTTGCCCAAGTCCTTCTTTCCCTTCCTAACTCATTTTAGAATGATAAAGCCTATAGTTAACTACCACGGATTATTGGAGTTGCTACAGAACTTTGAGAAGGATCACCAACTCCACAAGGAGAAGGTGAATGTAGTGGGAGGATCTTCTTCTGCTCATCAATCCTTTAAGAAAGGAAAGAAGAACAAGAAGAAGAAGAACAAGAAGGTACAACCAAACATCAGGACGACTGCACAAGGTCGGACCAAGAAGTGCAAGCCTGACCAGATCCAGGCAGAGTGCTTCTTCTATAAGTAGTAGAAAATTTGGAAGAGAAACTATCCTATGTACATTGCCTTCCTGGACCCGAGCAGGCCAAGAAAGAAGCAAATGATTGCTGAGCAAGGTAATTATATGATAACACCTTGCAATTTTTTTTTATTTGATTCTACTGCCTGGGTATTAGATACTGAAAGCCCTTATCGTATTTGTAATTCTATGCAGGACTTGTAGATCAGTAGGAGATTTGATCAAGGTGAGAGGTTTTTGAATGTTGGAGATGGAAGACAAGTTTCAATTCTAGCTTTAGAAATCATAAACTTTATAATCAATTCAAATAAAGTTATTCTTAATGAATGTCATTATTGTCCAACTTTCTTATTGAATGTCATTTCTGTAAGCTTTTTGGCTATGAATGATTTTGAAATATCAATAAAAAAATATTTTATAATGTCATTTTGAATGGTGTTACAATTTTAATTGGATAATTGAATAACGAAATTTATTTACTTTCTATGCCTATTAATGTGGTTCAATCCTCCGATAAATGCCCTAGAATTAGTGATGTGTCTAATGTCTACCTTTGAAACTATAGGCTAGGTCATATTAATAAGAATAGAATTAACAGGTTAGCTCAAGAAGGAATTTTTGAGGTTAGTGATTGTGAATCACTTCCGACTTATGAGTCCTAACTTCTTGGTAAGATGACCAAGTCACCTTTTACTAAAAAAGATGAACGAGCCACTAAACTCCTGAGTCTAGTACATTTGGATGTATGTGGACCATGAGCTTAAGTGCTAGAGGTGGATATTTCTACTTCATAACCTTCACAGACAATCTATTGAGGTATGGGTATGTCTATTTAATGAAGCATAAGTTGGAGTTGTTTGAATTATTCAAACTATTTCGAAATGAGGTAAAAAAGCAAACTGAAAAGAGTATTAAAACTCTTCGATCTGATCGAGGGGGTGAGTACCTTTCTAATGAGTTTCTGACATATCTTGGGGAGAATGGGATTCTCTCCCAATGGACCTCTCCTAGAACACCACAACATAATGGTGTGTCAAAAAGGAGAAATTGGATCTTGTTGGACATGGTTCGATCCATGATGGGGTTGGCTGGTTTGTCAACCTCCCTATGGAGATATGCGCTCGAGTCAGCTTGTTACATTCTAAATAGGATTTCCAGTAAATCTGTTAATAAAATACCATATGAGATATAGATAGGGTGTAAGCCAATGCTTTCACACCTTAGGATTTACGGGTGTTCGACTTATGTCAAATGTTTAATGACATATAAGCTTAGACTTAGGTTTGATAAGTGTAGTTTTATAGGTTACCCAAAAGAAACCAACGGATACTATTTCTACCTTGCTGATGAGCAAAAAATGTTTGTCAGCCTTAAAGCAGTCTTTTTAGAAAAGGAGTTTCTTGGTGACAAAACTAATGCCTCTAAAGTTGAACTTGATGAAGTACGATAGGTGAAAGAATAGATACAAGATGTTGAACCTAAGCTGGATCTGATTAGATCAGACTCAGAACCCATTGTAGATGCATCCTTAAGGCAATCTGGTAGAGTACCACATCAACCGGATAGATACTATGATTTTTTGGTCCGCGATGGGGATCCTATCGAACTTGATGAAAACAATCATGACCTAATCACCTATATGGATGAAATGCAGAGATCCAACTCTGAGAAATGGCTTGAGACCATGAAATTCAAAATGAAATCTATGAAGGTCAATGATGTATTAACATTGGTTGATCCACCTTGTTGGGGATAAACCCCGCTCCCACCAAAATTCAGTCTGATGCTTAGCTTAATGCAACCGGTAATCACGAAAGATCTTCAATCGAGAATTCTCTCCTCTAACGATCAAATCCAATTGAACTCCTCCAATGGCCAAACTTCTTTTAGATTTCTCCTTCAGTTGGGCTTCCATGAGAGCCAAACTTCTTTCAAATTTCTCATTCAGTCGGGCTTCTACGGAAGTCGAACCCCTTCTGAACTCTTCCAGTAGTTGAACTTCTATGGGAGCCAAACTTCTTCTGAAATCCTTCTTTAGTCGGACTTCTACAAGAGCCGAACTTCTTCCAGATTCCTCCAACAATCGAATTCCTCTAGGAGCCGAACTCCTTTTGATTTCCTCCAATAGTCGGATTCCTCCAGGAGCCGAACTCCTTTTGGACTCCTCCAGGAGCTGGACTCCTTCTGAACTCCTATAACAGTTGGATTTCTTCAGAAGCCAAACTTCTTCTGTACTTCTCTAGTAGTCAAATTCCTATAGGCAATCCCACTACTGAACGATTACGATTATCATTTATCAGGATAGTTACGATTGTCATTTATCAGGATGATTACAATTGACATTTATCAGAATAGTTACGATTGTCATTTATCAGGATGGTTACGACTGTTACAACAAGCTCCATCTATAAAAAAGGACCCTCTAGGTACATTTTCTCTAGGCTCTATTTTCCTTTCCAAAACTCTACCACATTCCTCTCTGAGCACTCCATTTCTGTTGGCCAGAAGAGCTAACTTAACCATCGAAGGATCCTACTGGAGCCACCACCACCAACTCCGGATGAAACTTTATTTTGTAGGTCACCGATGGCTACCTCATCTTCCTCGACTCTAGCTCGATCCAGTGTCAACCAAATTCTGCACCAACAGAATTGGTGCTAGAAGGAGGGCACTCTATTCTTGAGATTCTCTTGATCTTAAAGGAGTGCTTAGCAGTGATCTAGAGTTCTTTCTAGAAAAAATATATCCTAAGAAAGCTTTGACCCGATGATCAATGGCCTCTGCAGTCAGATCCCATCCAGATACATCCGTTCCTGCTCCATCGTCGGCACTTCAACCTCCACTACCATCGGTGGCCATGGTAGATTCAGAGTAGTTTAACCTAATGACACAGTGAGTTCAGGGCCTCACCAAGATGGTGCAGGCCATGCGGCAGCCTCCGACGGTGACTCCACCAGAAAACCTACCATCAGGATGTCAAAAATTGATCCCAAGAAAGAGCACTTAGGCTAGCATACCCATCATCCTTGGAAAGAAAAAATAGAGAGTAGAGGATCTATGTTCATATCATGGTTCTCCTCTGGAGGAGACGTTCCCCATCTGTAGTTGGAAGCCCTCCAAGATCTGCAATTGAGATGATGTCCTCAATCACAAACTACAAGAGATGGATCGGTGGATTGAGGAACTCCGCCATGTCACCCCAGCTCGCTATGACGATGTCTGTATCGATCCTCCTTTCTCTCCTCGAATTATGTAAGAGTTCGTTCTGTTGAACTTCAAGCTTCTCCAACTTGAAAGCTACAACGGAACCTCTGATCCGATCGATCACTTGAAAACCTTTCGGATCATGATGCTGCTCCATGGCACATCAAATGCCATATTATGTCGAGCTTTTCCATCTACCTTAAAGGGAGCAGCAAGAAACTGGTACTTGATGTTGAAGCCAGGTACGATCTTCTTCTTTGACCAGATGAGCCATCAGTTTGTGGCCTACTTCATCAGTAGCCGACGTCCACACCAAGGTTCCAATTTCCTGATGAATGTCAAGTAGAAGGAAGGAGAACCATCCGAGCTTATGTCACCTGGTTTAATGCTGCTGCTTTGGAGATTTGAAATCTAGACCAGTCTATTGCAATGGCTGCACTCAAGGGCAGTCTTCAGAAGAATGATTTATTGTTCTTTCTAGAGAAGAAGTACCCCAGGGACTTTGCCGATTTGCTTGCCCGGGCTGAGAGATATGCCCATGTAGAAGAAGTCTTCAAGTTGAAGGATGAAGAAGCCATAGGAGAGCAGTAGGTGGGCAAGTCTAGTAAACCCACTACTAAAGGAGGGCCGAATGAAGCTCAGCCATGCTCATGGACTCCCTCCAAGTGCAAGCAAGCCCGAACTCCTCCTTGAACTCTTCATCATGGAAGGGCACGAAGTTCTCCTCCCAAGAGGTTCCACAAGAGGGCTGAATGAAGCTCGGCCATGCTCATGGACTCCCCCTGAGCGCAAGCGAGCCCGAACTCCTCCTCAAGCTCTTCATCAAGGAAGTCTTGATGGAAGGGCACGAGTTCTCCTCCCAGAAGGATCCATAGGAGGGCTGAATGAAGCTCTCAACCATGCTCACAGACTCCCCCCGATCATAAGTGAGCCCGAACTCCTCCTCAAGCTCGTCATCAAGGAAGCCTCGATGGAAGGGTGCGAAGAAGTTCCCCCAAGAAGGTTTCACAACTACACCCCCCTCAATGCTCCATAGACGTCGATCTGAAATAAGAGAAGATCCGCCAAAGGCGCTATCGGAGCTAGAACCATCGATGAGGGAGGAGCAACAAGGAGATTGGCCACCTCCTGACATAATCAATGCTATCTTTAGGGGGGACAGTACTTTGGTGAGCTGCTATCTCTCAGTCTTAGAGCTAGGGGAAGCTTATCCTAAATTGAAAAGGCCCGTATGAAGTAGGGGAGGTCGTTTGGCCTGAAACTTAATGCCTGAAGAAGCTCGGTGGAGCAACAATCCTACGATCTTAAAACTTAGAGAATATGAGAATGTACTGCTAGAAGGAAGCAACCAAAAATGGGATAGGAGGAGAACCTCGCCCTAACATGAGCAAAGTCGAAGGCCTCATTCATTTTAGATGAGATGGAGGGAGAGGCCCCGACAACAGCCCTTATGTGCCCCCACAGCCCATTTGGAACAGGAGGAGAACCTCGTCCTAACACGAGCAAAGTCGAAGGCCTCATTTATTTTAGATGAGATGGAGGAGAGGCCCTAACAACGATCCTTATGTGTCCCATAGTTTATTAGGAATAGGAGGAGAACCTCATCCTAACGCGAGCAAAGTCGAAGATCTCATTCATTTTAGACAAGATGGAGGGGAGAGGCCCTGATAATGGCCCTTATGTGGCCCCAGAGCCCGCTAGGAATAGGAGAAGAACCTCATCCTAACGCGAGCAAAGTCGAAGGCCTCATTCATTTTAGATGAGATGGGGGGAGAGGCCCTAACAATGGCCCTTATGTGCCCCCATAGTCCGTTAGGAATAGGAGGAGAACCTCGTCCTAACATGAGCAAAGTCGAAGGCCTCGTTCATTTTAGACGAGATAATAGGAGAGGCTCCGACAATGGCCCTATTATGCCCGAGCTTCAATTCGACATCAACCTCGACTGGAGACAAGATCTTCCTCGGGCCTCAACTTCAACGTCAACCTTGGGTGGAGGTAAGATCTCCCCCGAGCTTCAATCTAAACTGATGCAGAGCCCTGAAGAGGACTTCGGCAGTCGTTCTTTTTGTACTTCCTTCCTTCGAGTTTCAAACTCGAGAGTGGGAAGACTATTATTGAGGATAAATCTCGCTTCCACCAAAGTCCAGTTTGACGCTTAGCCTAATACAATCGGTAATCATGGAAGATCTTCAATCAAAAATTCTCTCCTCTAACGATCGAATTCAATCGAACTCATCCAACAATTGAACTTCTTCTGGATTCCTCCTTCAATCGGGCTTCCATGGGAGCCGAACTCCTTTCGAACTCCTTCTGGATTTCTCATTTAGTCAGGCTTCTACGAAAGCCGAACTCCTTCCAAACTCCTTTGGTAGTCGAACTTCTATGGAAGCAAACTCTTTCTGGATTTCTTCTTCAGTCGGACTTCTATAGGAGCCAAACTCCTTTTAGATTCCTCAAGCAATTGGATTCCTCCAGAAGTTGAACTCCTTTTGATTTCCTCCAGCAGTCAGATTCCTTCTGGAGTCGAACTCCTTTCGAACTCCTTCAGGAGCCAGACTCCTTCCAAACTCCTTCAGCAATCAAATTTCTTCAGGAGTCGAACTCCTTTCGGACTCCTCTAGCAGTCGGATTCCTACGGGCGATCCCACTACTAAACGATTATGATTATCATTTATTAGGATAGTTATGATTGTCATTTATCAGGATGATTACGATTGGCATTTATCAGGATAGTTACAATTATTATTTATCAGGATAGTTATGATTGTCATTTATCAAGATGATTATGACTATTACAATAAGCTCCATCTATAAAAGGGGATCCTCTAGATATGTTTTCTCTAAGCTCTATTTTTCTTCTCAAAACTCTACCAAATTCCTCTCTGAGCACTCCATTTCTATTAGCTAGAAGAGCTAACTTGACGGTCTGAGGGTCCTACTGGAGCCACCACCACCAACTCTGGATGGAACTTTATTTTGCAGGTCATCGATGGTGACCTCATCTTCCTCGACTCTAGCTCGATCTGACGTCAATCAAATTCTTCACCAACACATCCGAAGGGATAAAACCCATAGGGTGTAAGTGGGTCTTCAAAACAAAAAGGGGCATAGATGGAAAGGTGGAGATCTATAAAGTCCATCTCGTTGCCAAGAGATATTGTCAACGTTATGGTATTGACTATAATCTGACATTCTCTTCTATGGCAATGCTCAAATTCATTCAGATTATGCTTTCTATCATTGCCCATCTAGATTATGAAATCTAATAGATGGATGTGAAAATGGCTTTCCTAAATAGAGAGCTGCATGAAGAGGTGTATATGATACAGTCTGAAGGATTCACATTCATAGATGAGTCTAAGGTGTGTAAGCTTCAAAAGTTCATTTATGAATTTAAGCAGACATCTTGGAGCTGAAGCATACGGTTTGATAGAATAATCAAAATGTATGAATTCGTTAAGAATGAAGAGATGCTCTGCATATACAAGTGGACTAATGGTTCAGCAATAGTATTCCTAGTATTGTATGTGGATGACAATCTCTTAATCGAAAATGATATCCCTGCATTGCAAGGAATAAAGATCTGGCTATCATCACAGTTCTCTATGAAAGATCTGGGAGAAGCTTCCTACATCCTAAGGATGAAGATCTATAGAGATAGATCTAAAAGGTTGCTTGAATTATTTCAGTCTACATATATTGACACTGTGCTGAAATGGTTCAGCATAGAGAATTTTAAGAAAGGCTATCTACCGATAGGCCATGGAATTTCTCTTTCAAAGAGGGATTGTCTAACAACACCTCTAGAAATAGAGCGCATGAGTAGAATACCATATGCTTCAGTAGTGGGTTCTATCATGTACGCCATGACATGTACACGATCAAATATGGCATACTCACTAGGGGTAGTGAGTAGATACCAATCTGATCCAAGGGAGAACCACTAGAAGATTGTTAAAACCATCCCAAAGTATTTAAGAAATACTAAGGACTAGTGGCTTGTTTACGGTGAATCAGACTTGAAACTAGAGAGGTTTATAGACTCCAGTTTTCAGTCTGATCATGATGATAGCAAGAGTATGTCGGGATATATATTCACCCTTAATGGTGGGACCGTCTGCTGAAAGAGTTTCAAGCAATACACTATGGTTGATTCAGTTTGTAAGGCAGAGTATGTTTCTGCATCAGATGCTGCCAAAGAAGTGGTGTGGCTGAGAAAATTCATCACCAAGCTTAGAGTAGCACCTACCCTTGATGGTCCAATTTTGCTCTATTGCGATAGCTCTGGAGCCATTGCTCAGGCGAAGGAACCTAAGGCACACCAGTGACGAAGCATATTCTACACAGCTTCCATCTTGTTCGAGAAATTATGGATCGAGGTGATATCGATCTTCAGAAGATCGATGGAAAGGAGAACCTGGCCGACCAATTCACTAAAGCTGTTGTGGTGGAGTTCAACAACTTCAAGTTGAAGATAGGTATTAGATACTGCACCAATTGACTTTAGTCCAAGTGAAAGATTATTGGAAATATATCCCACAGCCAATTATCAGCCTGTTGATGGTTGTGCTATTTATTATACTTGTATATGAATTATCAAATAATAAAAGTTATTTTAATATTTTTTATCATAAATTTTGTTGTCTTCTAATGAACTCCTGTGTTATAATGAAGTCCTTAGGACTATCTAGATTTGACAAAGGAGGATTTATCATTTAGTTCTTAAATTATTCATGACCAAAAGATATATTGTTACTTAGGATGATAACATTTAGCGAGTATAGGTCGTTATGTGCCATATAGATTGGTTGTCCTCATAACCAAAGAATGTTGAGACACTGGCATGGTATGCAAGTGAGATGTATGGGTACATCTGCACTAAACATGATCAACTTCGGAGCTTTTCTTCTATCAAGATTAGCCCCAAAGAATATGAGTATCAGTGTCCCTTAGATCTGAGACCACCACGGTGACTTGCAAGCAACTCACTGTACATAGGTACCAAACTATCTGAATTTTTAATTTAGTGATAGAAGGCTACTGGGTGCAGTCAAGTACTTGGCCTGTCGGTGCGTGAATCAAGATGGGATTGATCCCTTCAAGTATTGAAGTAAGTGCATCGCTATATTTTAATTTAGAAATCCTCAGCCGGGGTAGTCCATATGATGGATTCTAAATTTTGAAATACAATATGGATGAATTTTAGGATTGATAGTAAGTCCTAGATTGTCCTTTTGAGCATCATGATCAAGGGGATGAATTATACGATAACCATATTCCACAGGTTCATTATTGTTGCATTGTGACTTTTCGACCTATCCGGATGTCGGGTATCATTGCTAGATGGTCATATCGATTGATCTAAAAAATTATCTCTTGTGCTACTGACTTAGTACTCAAACCTATGGGGTCACACACATAAGGAGTTCCTACTTGATCTGATGGCTGATCATGAGTCTTGATGACCTTGGACACTGTGGTCAAGAGTCCCACTGGACTGGATTGTGACCAAGAGTCCCACTGGACTGGGACTTTAAATCCTACTCATCTAAGACTCTCTGATTAGGAGTCCCATTGGTCTGGGACTCAAAGATCATGAGTTTTATTCATTTGGGACACTGAATTCAAAAGTTCCACTGGATTAGGACTTTAGGAGTTTCATGTTGATGGGACTCTGTTGTCCGGTAATCCATCCAATTTGAACTCAGATATTTTTGAAGGATTAATTAGTAATTTAATTATTGATTAGCTTAATTTGATTGAGAGATGAGGATTCCATCAAGTTTGATTGAATTTGATTCAATTGGGTTTGACCCGATCAGGTCATGAGAAGACCTAATCGCTATGGGAGTTTTGACCCTGATTTGATCAGGACCTGAATCTAATTAATTTTTAATTTAATTAGGATTTTATTAGATTAGGCTAAGTCTAATTTGGTTGGATTTAACCTAGTCTAATTGGATCTAGATTAATTAGTTTGGTTAAAACCAATTAGGACCAAGTCAAATGAAGTTTGAATTCAAACTCTCCCATGCGCCCACTATTTTTGACTTTTCCACTCTTGTTCCATGCCCAAATTTTTGTACGTCACTTTTCTCTCATCCAGAAGGTTTTTGCACCCCCTCTCTTATCTTCTTTTGACCTGGTCCAAGGGTTGGATCGGTTCAAAGTAAGTTGAGTTTTGAATTCAACTTAGTTTGTTAGAGGTTGGAACCAATCCAACCTTATCTGCTTCCCATGCCCTCCCTTTTGTTTGTCAAATATTTTTAGAGAAATAAAAATGTATGTAAGTAGAAGGAGAGTCCTTCTATATGTTAAAAATATGGTAGGAGGCATTGGATAAGGATAGGAGGCTCACTTAAATTTTTGAAATCAAGTCAGTGGTTAAAACCTCCCAACAACTCGACCCTTATCTCTTTTCATATGCTTTTCCCATGGTATTCATGTCAATAAATTATGAGATTTTTTGTACATGTATAATAAGGGGTTAGCATTATGTGGTAAAAATTTTAGAGTGATTGGGCATTAGTTTTGAATGAAAAAAAATCTTGGAGTAAAGATAAGTAGGGTTCTATAGCACTTTACTTTTACTTCATGCCTCTCTTCTCTTCTGATTTTCATCTCTAAGGATACCCAATTTTTAGATATAATCTAAATAGAGTTTATAGATCTAAAACTCATCATTCCATAAAAACTTGTTTTATGGAAAAACTCCATATAGAGATGGTGTGATAGGATTTTTAGTGTGTTAGGATTTTTAAGCCGAGTGAAACCCTAGTTTTGGGAATCTTGGTTTGGGTGGAGAGATCGAGTGCTGTGAGCATCGGATCACCACCAAATTTGAAATACCTCTTCATCATCCTACAATATTTATGTTCTATTTTTTTAGAATATTTAAAAAGTCAAAGAGTATATGATCGATTGGATCGATCATGATCAACCATTGAAGGCCCCAACGAGGAGCTAGCACTCCGATGGAGCTGGTCGGGACCAAGAGCTCCGTATGGACCATCCATAGAGGCCAGATGAGTGTGTAGCTATAGCATAATGCCATAGCTTCTTTTAATGGATTTAGATCATGGAGATCGGCTATCCATAAAAAGGTATCAAGTTTTGAACTCATATCGGTCAATAGATTTGATTTGCTGATCGAATGCATTTTATTTTTATATCACATATTAGCATGTTTAGATCCTGAGTAGTATTTATTTGATATGATTAAGACATGCATAGTATTAATTTTAGATTAATATTTGCTTCCACTACTATTTTATTTAAAAAAGTTTCGAAAATGCATTCTTAAACCCTACGCGATTTTCTTCACAACTTGCTTTCATGTAGAATATAGTGGAAAGCTTGATTTCTTAACTTTCGAGCTTCTTTGTGATCTCTAGCAAGATTCATTTCTTGAGATATGCTATCAATGGATCAATCTAGCTGGGCTCATGATCAACTTGTATTATCACCTGGGGATCTTCTGAACTCAGGCGTTGCAGGACTTCAAAATGGACTTCTCTAGATAGCTCGTTTGGGACTAAGGTGGCCAGTTTTGAGAGGAGGTCAGCTCTGGTATTCTCCACTATCAGGATCTATTGAATGTTGAAGTTGTCAAGGACAAACTTAAGCTCTTCACCTTTTCCAAGTATTTTTTCATACTTTCCTCCTAGGCTTTAAAGAAGTTGTTAACTTGTCCTACCACCAGCTATGAATCACTATAGGCCTTCAAATGTTATACTCCTAGCTCCTTAGCTATCCTCAATCACACAAGTAGGGCTTCATACTCTGCCCCATTATTAGTGGTAGAAAAGTCAGAGTATAATGCGTATTCCACCACGACTCCTTCTAGATTGATGAGAATCAAGCTCGCACCTATCCCAAAAGCATTGGATGAACCATCCATATATAGTGCCCAGAAGTCTTCAAGAAGATCGACCCTCTCTTCTGAGAAGCTAGGGATAAAAAGTTCTCGATGCTCTGATTCAGTCTCCTCTAGAATAATGCATTCTACTATGAAATCGATCAGTATTTGAGCTTTAATGGATGATCGAGGTTAGAAGTGGATGTCGAATACAGTCAACTCAATTACCCACTTGGCCACTCTGCCAGAGATATCAGGTCAATGAAGAACCACCTTAATGGGTTGATTAGTGAAGAGAGTAATAATATGCCCCTGAAAATAAGGTCGGAGCTTTCTAGCTGTAATCAACAAGGCATAGGTTAGTTTTTCTAATTTGATATATCTTATTTCCACATCCCTCAAGACTCTGCTTATATAGTAGATCAGCTTTTGAATTTTTGCTTCTTCTCTAACTAGTACGGTTCCAATAGCTACAGAAGATACGATGAGATACAAGAACAATTCCTCCCCAGGTTCAGGTTTGGCAAGTAGTGGGGGTGAGCTAAGATAGTTCTTCAATTCTTCAAGGGCCTGCTAATAGTTAGGAGTCTAGCTGAAACTCTTAGGCTGCTTGAGCACTTGGAAGAAGGGCATACAACACTCCATCGATTTTAACACGAGGTGATTTAGAGCTACCACCTTGCCTATGAGGCATTGGACTTCTTTTATTATTTTTGGGGTAGTCATTTCCTAAATGGCTCTGATCTTCTCTAGGTTGGCCTCAATGCTGCGACTCGACATCATAAATCCTAAGAACTTTTTCGAGGTTACTTTGAAATCATATTTTATAGGGTTCAACTTCATCTTGTACTTTTAGAGAGTACTGAAGGTTTCTTCAAGATCGATGATGTAATTTGGTGAAGATCGGCTTTTGACCAACATATCATCTGCATAGACTTTCATGTTACGATCGATCTACTCCTTAAAGATTTTATTGACTAGACGTTGGTATATTGTAACTACATTTTTAAGCCCAAATGGCATAATCTTGTAACAATAAAGATCACGGTTAGTTACAAAAGTGGTTTTTTCCTCATCCTTTGGTGCCATCCAGATTTGGTTATAACTAGAGAAGGCATCCATGAAAGTGAGGAGCTCATGGCCCAAAGTCGCATCCACCAGTTCGTCGATCCTAAGTAGAGGGTAGCTATATTTCAAGTAGATTGTATTTAAATCCACGAAGTCTATGCACATTCTCCACTTGCCATTTGCCTCTTTAACTAGGATAACATTTGCAATCCTATTGACTCTAAGGATTGATCTTGATGTGTAACAAAATATTTGAGTATATATTTGAACTAATGAAGTTATTAAGATCATGTTTTAGGATGCATTTTAAAATACCAAAAACAACTTTCATATAAATGCAATTAAAAATTGATAGAGAAGATTTGGAGGATTTTGAAGCATAAATCACACCTAAAATAAGGTTTGCAAAAAATATCCCAAAACCAGAATTCAAGAGAAAAACTTTTGGGGAAATCAAAATTTTTCAGTATAAGAAGCCAAAGAGTTGACTCGAGGTTCAACTCATTATTCAGCTTGAGCTGATATGCAGACTGACACGTAGAAGCTTTAGAAGGAACTGTCTCGAGTAGAGGCTCGAGTCGACTTGAGGTTCTCAAGTTGAAGTCTCAGTGAAAATCTAGAGAATGATGATTTTAGGGTAAGGTCTCGAGCAGAGGCTCGAGTCGACTCAAGGTTCTCGAGTCGAAGTCTCAGGAGAAATATAGAAGATGATAATTTTGAAGCAAAGTTCGACAGAGACTTGAGTGGAGGCTTGAGTTGACTCAAGGTCTATGAGTTGAGGATCAAGTAAACTAAAATATCTCGAGCAGAGAAATGAGCAGAGTAAAAAATCTCAAGCTGAGGCTCAAGTCGACTCGAGTTCCAACAGCTAGTTTCTGCAGACTATCCAAAACCATGCAGATTGGATTCAAATGATCATTTTTACTTCTCCAACGGTCAAAGAAGGTTCTCCAGCCTACCAAACGTAAAAAATCATCTACAAAATATCTGAAGAAAGAGACATGACTATTCATTCATTGAGAGAAATAAAAAGTTAAAGAAAAGAATCCAAAACGCATTGAATAGAGAGCATTCAACTCCCATCTTCAAGAAAAATCAAATCAAGAGATTCCATTCAGCAAGAAGACAAGCTCAAAAGCTTAAAAGCCTTCAACAAAGAAGATTCCAAAATGCTTCATCGAATTATTTTCTCATCAAAGGAGTTTTTTGTTCACTTTTATTGTTCAACTTTTTTCTTTCTTGTAACATAGCTTCAATAGGATTTTGAAGCTAAGGGGAAGGCTTATCTAAGCCTAAAAATTGAATTATAAGCCGAGGGTTGGCTCATGATTTGATTGTGGTTGGTGAGCTGGTGTAAAAACCAACTAGGTTCAAACTAGGTTTTGGATAGTGAGCCATGAAAAACTATCCGACTATAATCTTGAAGAGATTATAGTAAAATTTTCAAGTGGACCTTGGGGAGTGGACGTAGGTGCAAGGAGCACCGAATCACTATAAATTTTTTAGTGTTTGTGATTGTCTTGTTTACTTTATTCCATTTATATTTCTACATTTCTGCATATTTAGAACTAAAGCATACACCATCACATCACTTATTTTTAAAAATAGCACCCAACTAGCTTTAAGTTTTGAAAAACTCAATTCACCCCCCCTCTTGGATTGTCTTGCTGGACAACAAGTGGTATCGAAGCTTAGTACTCACTTTATTTGATTTAACAATCAAGAGTTAAGATCAAATGGCAACCCATATGAGTGCATCTCTTACTGAAGGGCAATCGACCAACCGCCCACCCTTGTTCAATGGAATAAATTATACTTATTGGAAAGCACGCATGCACTTTTATATTCAAGCACTTGATTATCTACTTTGGAGAGTGATAATCAAAGGCCCACACACTCCCACAATCAAAATAGAGGGTAATGATGTTTCCAAACTGGAAGAGGATTGGGATGAGCATGATATGAAAATGATAAAATTAAATGCTAAGACCATGAATATCCTATATTGTGCATTAGACCCCAATGAATTCAATAGAATTTCTACTTGTGCTTTGGCCAAGAAGATTTGGGATAAGCTAGAGGTTACCCATGAGGGTACCAATCAAGTAAAGGAGTCTAAAATAAATATGCTTGTCCGTCGATATGAATTATTTAAAATGGAATCAAATGAGTCTATTTTTAAAATATTTACTAGATTTATCAATATTATCAATGGTTTGAAAAGCTTGGGTAAATCTTACACTAATAGTGAGCTTATTTGTAAAATTCTTAGGTCACTTTCAAAAGCTTGGGAAGCAAAGGTTACCACCATCCAAGAAGCTAAAGACCTTAACAAGCTACCATTGGAAGAGATTCTTGGGTCCTTAATGACTCATGAATTGAATATGAGGCAAAACATGGAGGAAACCAAGAAGGAAAAGATCATAGCCCTCAAGACAACCACTCCCAAGAATGATGAGAGTGAGGAATCCGATGAAGAGGAGGAAGAACAAGACTTGGCCATGATTGCAAGAAAGTTTAAGAGGTTTATGAGAAAGAAGAAGCAAGGATTCAAGAAGAAGACCTTCAAAGGTGAACCAAGTAAGGAGAAAGAGAAAGAGCTACCAATTTACTTTGAGTGCAAGAAATCTGACCACTTTAGGATGGACTGCCCCCTTCTCAAGAAATCATCCAACAAGCTCAAGAAGAAGATGATGATGGCCACTTAGAGTGATAGTAAGGACACTAGCTTTGAGGAAGAATCATAAGAAGAAGCCAACCTTTGCCTGATGGCACACATAAGGAGGTAAATACTGAAAACTTCTTAGATTTCACTTTTGATGAGTTACAAGAGGCTTTTTCTGAACTTATGGTTGAATATAGGAAAGTAACTTTGAAAAATAAAGACTTGAGAAAGTTAAATTCAGAACTTACTCATGAAAAAAATATATTTTTTGAAAAACTGAATTTGCTTACTAATGAAAATCAGAAATTGTATGATGAACTAGCAAAAATCAAACCATTTGTAGAAAGATTTATCTATAGTTTCAAAAAATTAAATATGCTACTAAATGAGCAAAGAGCTATTTTTAACAAGACTGAATTAGGATTTAAATCTCATAAAAAATAAAAACTATTCAAAAATCTATTTGTTAAATTCTCATCAAACTCTACCTCAAATATCTCATGTTTTTATTATGGTAAAATTGGTCATAAGTCTTATGCATGTGATTTCAAAAAATTAAATAAAAAATAGTTAAAATGATTTGGGTTCCAAAAGAAATCATGAGCACTAACCTCAAAGGATCCAAGATAACTTGGGTACCTAAAAACTCAACTTGATTTTCTTGTGTAGGAGTGTCTTGCAGCCCGAGACAAGAAAAGGCTTTGGTATCTTGATAGTGGCAGTTCAAGGCACATGATGGGTGACAAATCTTAATTTATCACTTTTGAGCTTAAAGAAGGAGTAGTTACATTTGGTGACAATGGAAAGGGACGTATCATTAGCATCGATAACATTCATATCACTCCTTCTACTTTTATTCAAAATGTATTGCTAGTTGATGAGTTAAAACATAATTTGCTTAGCATTGTCAATTTTGTGATAAGGGATTCAAAGTAACTTTTAAATCTCTATTATGTATTGTTTCTAATCTAAATGATAATGGTATCATGTTCATAGGACATAGACATAACAATATCTACATGGTAGATCTTGATGATCTACACATGAAGAATGATCAATGTCTAATGGAAATGGATGCTAAGATCAATGAAACTAGTTGATTGTAGCATTGTAGATTAGGTTATGCTAGTATGGACTTACTCTCAAAATTAATTAAGAAAGATCTTGTAAGAAAATTACCAAAACTAAGTTTTGAAAAGAATCAAATTTATGATACATGTCAATTTGGAAAGCAAACTAGGAATTCGTTCAAACCAAAAGGAATGATTTCAACCTCTAGATCTTTAGAATTGCTACACATAGATTTGTTTGGATCCACAAGAACCACTAGTCTAGGAGGTAAAAAGTATGATCTTGTAATTGTAGATGATTTTTCAGGATTCACTTGGATAATATTTTTTAGCATAAAAAAATAAAGCCTTCAATGCATTTTCTAAATTTTATTGAAAAGTTTTGAATGAAAAGAACACATCAATAGTTTGCATACGTAGTGATCATGGTATAGAATTCAAAAATCAGTATTTTAAAAACTTTTATAATGAAAAGAGAATTAATCATAATTTTTCAGCACCTAGAACCCCACAACAAAATGGAGTAGTAGAAACAAAAATTCGAATACTAGAAGAAATGGCACGAACTATATTGTATAAAAGTAATTTACCTAGATATTTTTGGACTGAAGTAATAAATACTATATGTTACACATTAAACCATGTTCTAATAGGACCTATTTTAAAGAAAATCTCATATGAACTTTGGAAAGATAGAAAACCAAATATCAACTATTTTCATGTGTTTGGTTGCAAATGCTTCATACTTAACAATGGAAAAGATAACCTAGGAAAATTTGATGCCAAGTTCGATTAGGGTATCTTCTTAGGATACTTCTCATCAAGCAAGACATATAGAGTCTTCAACAAGAAAACTCTCATTATTCAAGAATCAATTCATGTCATCTTTAATGAATATAATGATAAATCTATTAGAAAAGAAGATGCTTTAGATGAGGATGTAGAAAATCTTTATGACAAGATGGATAATCTAACACTCAAGGATGCTCCATCTCAAAACAATGAAGAAGAGAAGAATGAAGTCCTCTCACAGTCCAAGAGAGGAGCTGCCAAAAGAATGAAGGTATGCACATGGATATCCTAAAGATTTTATAATCGGTTATCCATCACAGGGGGTAAGAACACAATCTTATCTTAGAAATATAAATAATTACTAGCTTTTGTTTCACAAATTGAACCTAAATCAATAGAAAAAGCTGAAAATGATCCATATTGGATAGATGCCATGCAAGAAGAATTAAATTAATTTGAAAGAAACAAAATGTGGACCCTAGTCGATAGACCAAATGACCATCCAATAATTGAAACTAAATGGGTACATAAAAACAAATTGGATGAAGATGGAACCATTATGAAAAATAAGACTATATTAGTAGCAAAAGAATATAATCAGGAAGAAGGCATTGATTTTGATGAAATCTTTGCCCCTGTAGCTAGATTAGAGGCCATTAGACTATTGCTTGCTTTTGCATATTTCATGAACTTCAAATTATTCCAAATGGATGTAAAAAGTACATTTCTTAATGGTTATATAGCAGAAGAAGTATATATTGAACAACCACCTGGATTTGAAAATTATGCACTTCCAAATCAGGTATTCAAATTACATAAAGCCCTATATAGTCTAAAACAAGCCTTACGTGCTTGGTATGAAAGATTAAGTAAATTCTTACTAGATAATGAATTCACTAGAGAAAATATTAATAAAATCTTGTTCTTAAAAAGAAAAGATGAGAATCTATTAGTTGTATAAATCTATGTGGATGATATTATTTTTGGTGCCATTAATGAAATCCTTTGTCAATAATTTGCTAAGCTAATGCAGGGTGAGTTCGAGATGAGCATGATGGAAGAGTTAAACTTCTTTCTTAGACTCCAAATCAAGTAAAATGAAGAGAGAATCTCCATCAACCAAACAAAATATACAAAAGAAGTACTCAAGAAGTTTGGGATGGAGAGTTCAAGACCAATTGGTACACTAGTGAGTACATCCTGCAAACTTGACAAAGATGAGAAAGGTAAGAAAGTAGACTTAAAATTATATGGAGGTATAGTAGGCTCACTTCTTTATCTTACTGCAAGTAGACCAGATATAGTATTCAGTATTTGCATATGTACTAGGTATTAATCAGATCCTAGAGAATCACATTTGCTTGCTATTAAAAGAATCTTTAGATACTTATCTAGGACACTTAATGTAGCACTGTGGTATGATAGAGCATCTCAATTTGAATTAATTAGTTACTCTGATGCTGATTTTGTTGGATGCAAACTTGGTAGAAAAAGCACTAGTGGCACATGTCAATTCTCTGAGCTCAAAAGTGTCACTCCCAAGTCTTGAAAATATGAGAAGATAGATCATAAAAAGATGGGAGCGAATCGGAAGATGAATCAGTCTTAATAGTAAAGTTCAGAAACTGGGCTAGCTCACTTTGAGATTGAGCCAGCTCAGTTGAAAATTGGGTCAGCTTAGTCTACGACTGGGTTGGCTAGGTCTCAAAGAAAAATTTAGACAGATAACTGCATTTTAGGCTGTTGGCACGATACACAATTAGGTCAGCTCAGTCTGGGACTGAGCTGATCTAGTCGTAGGTTAGTCGGCTCAGTCTGGAATTGGGCTGACTCAATTTTTGTAGATTATTATTTTGTGTACGTGGGTTATTTGGATTTGGAGAGTTTTTCTATGAGCTTGGGCTTGATCCTTTGTAAAGTATATATACTGAAAATAGATCAATCAAACTGAGCCGACCCAGTCGCAAGTTAGTCAGCTCGGTCTGAAATTAGGCTAGCTCAATTTTTGTAGATTATTATTTTATGTACGTGGGTTGTTTGGATTTAGAGAGTTTTTCTACAAGCTTAGGCTTGACCCTTTGTAAAGTATATATACTGAAAATAGGTCAAGATTGTAAAAGTGCTGAAATATACTGAATAAAAGCTCTTTTCTTCTAAAAATCTCTTCTTCTTTTCTTTTCTATTCCTTGATTTATTTGATCATGCTTCCATAAAAATCTTTAAGAAGTACTTCCTTATTGCTTGGCTAATCACTAGTGGCCACATCGATCCATATGGGAAGAGCGCATATTCCCAACATTTGGTATTAGAGTGATGTTGCATGGAAGGAAGGAAGACATCTAGGGTTTACTACATCCAGGATCTGTTGCATCAGGTTTTATCCTAAAAACTTCTAGTTTGCTTCGTGGTTGTCTCTAGATTGACGTGGAGATTGTTTACATGGAGGAACGGTGATATAGAAGTTTGGAAAGAGGATCTTGGGCTAGTTAGATTTTTTGTGAAGGATAGTTTTACTGGTGTGTGATTGTGAAGGGTGTTAGAGATCTATTCTTAACTTATTTGAAGTCATGGGATCAAGTGGATTCAAGGTGAATTTTGAGAAGTTCGACGATAAGAAAAACTTTACCCTATGGCAGCAAAGAGTAAAGGACTTGTTGGTTCAGTAGAGGATTTACAAGGTCTTGACAAAAGAAAGGTTGGAAAAGATCAATGCTGAGGATTGAGAAGAGTTGGAGAAAATTGCTTTTAGCACAATTCGGATGTGCTTGGCTGATCAGGTTTTGCCCGAGATTTGCATAGAGACTACGACAAAGGGGCTCTAGAAGAAATTGGAGAACACATACATGGAGAAGAACATGACGAACAAGCTATGGTTGAAGAAACAGCTGTATAGTCTGAGGATGTTCGAAGGTAGAGATCTTGTTGCACATATCCAAAGGTTCAATCAGGTGTGTTCTGAGGTGATGAGTTTGGATGTGAAGATCGATGAGGAGGATCGGACATTGCTACTATTATGCTCTCTCCCAGGTTCATATGATGGTCTCATAACAACTTTAGTTTATGGGAAGGAGACCCTAAACTATGAAGAGGTTATTGGTGTGCTCAGATCAAATGAGCAAAGGAAGAAGATCTGCAAGGGAGACCTTAAGTCTGAGATCTTGGCTGTGAACGAAAGATAGGGAAGATCAAAGGAGAAGACAAGAAAGAAATTCAAGAGTAGGTCAAAGTCTCATGATCAAAGAAAGATGATATTGAAATGTTATAAATATCATCAGCCTGAACACCTGAGGAGAGATTGTCCTCTTTTGAGATTAAAAAAAGGGAAGGCCAGCAAGAGAGATGATATAGCTTATGTGAGCAGTGGAGAAGATCTGCTAGTTGTATCAGATAGATCCACAGAGTGCGATACTATGTGAATATTAGATTTAGCATGCTTGCACCACTATACTTCTCATCGAGAGTGGTTTGCTACCTACTAGAAGGTCGATGGTGAAAATGTCAGCCTTGGAGATGATCATCCATGCAAAGTAGCTGAAATTGACTCTATTAGGATGAGGATGTATGATGAGATCATTCGTACATTATCAAATATCAGGCATGTACCGGAGTTGAAAAAGAATTTAATATCTTTGGACTACTTGGAGGAACAGGGTTATGCTTCTAGTAGCCAGGCTGGGAGTGGATGTCTAAAAATTTTTAAGAAAGCTTTGGTGGTGATGAAAGGTAGAAGACTGAGCAACAATCTTTACAGAATGAAAGACTCAATGATAAATGATGGTGCAGAGGTGCTAGCAGCGGCACAAGAGGAGCAGATTTTATATCAACTATGGCACTATCGAATGGATCAGATGAATGACTGTGGGCTTACAGAACTAAGCAAAAGAGGTATGATCCCAGCCCTAAGGAAGGAGGGCACAGATCTTTGTGAGGCATGTATCTTTGGTATATAGCATAGGATGAAGTTTGCTGGAAGTACCAAGCACGGCGAGGGAGTGTTGGATTTAGTGCACTCGGATGTATGGGGACCAGCTCTTGTATCAGCTATAGGTGGGACAAAATACTTTGTTACCTTCATTGATGATTTCTCAAGAAAGGTGTGGGTTTATCTAATCAGAGAAAAATCAGAGGTGTTTGCCCGATTCAGAGCCTAGAGAGCTGAAGTAGAGAAGGAGTCAGGGAGATAGGTAAAGTGTCTAAGGTTGGATAATGGAGGGGAGTATACTAGCCTAGAGTTTAGGAGGTACTATGAGGAAAATGGCATCAAACACCATTACATGGTGAGGATGACTCCCTAGCAGAATGTTGTCACAGAGAGGATGAATCGGACACTGACCGAGAAGACACGGAGTTTGAGGCTATAGATATCACTCCTAAAGTTCTTTTAGGGTGATTTTCTAACTTTTTCTTATTTTCTTATGAATAGATCATCTCATTATAAGCTGAATAGAGGCATTCTAGAAGAGGTCTAGAGTGGAAAGAAGGTGGAGCTTGGCCATCGAAAGTCTTCAATTGCATAGCCTATGCACATGTGGAGGAAACTGAGAGGAGCAAATTGGATCCAAAATCTCAAAAGATGACATTCATAGGATATCCATAAGGAGTCAAGGGGTACCTACTGTGGGACTCTCAAGCACAGAAGTCAGTGATCAGCAGGACATTATCTTTGATGAGAAGAGCATCTTAAGGAGTTCTGGGATAGATGGAATTGGAAAAACAAAGGTGAACGGCGGTGGCTAGTCAGAGAATGATGTCATGCAGGTTATATCCACTTATAGGAGTGTTTCTGTTGCGATGGAGCTGGGCAAAAAAGTATTTTCTCAGATTAAAAATTATCATGAAGGGCCGATAGTTCAGACAGATATGCAGGAGTAGCCACAGACATCAGACAAAAATGTGCTAGTGGGAGTGGCTTTGCACAAGCCCCAGCATACTATTAGAAGATCGATCAGATATGGCATTGATGAGGTTATCTCCTATGCACTCATCACTACTAATGGAGATCCAAAGAATAATACAGAGGCCATGGAGAGTGAGGATCATGATTCATGGATGCAGGCCATGATGGAGGAGATAGAATCACTTGAGAAGAATCAGACATGATGGTTGGTGGATCTTTCAGAGGGTGCTCGACCTATTGGCTCAAAGTGGGTGTTCATAAAGAAAGAAGAACCTTCAGAACAAGATGAAGTCAGATTCAAAGTAAGACTAGTAGCAAGGGGATACTCACAAAGAAAAGGGATTGACTATACAGAAATTTTCTCCCTTGTGGTGCGTCATACATCTATTCGAGTTTTGCTGTCACTAGCGGCACAGCATAACATGGAATTGGAATAGATGGATGTGAAGATGGCCTTCCTTCATGGGACTTTGGAGGAAAGAATCTACATGAAGCAGCTAGATGGTTTCATGGAAATAGGATAGGAAGAAAAGTTATGTTTACTTAGGAAGTCTTTGTATGGCTTGAAACAATCCCCTAGTCAATGGTATCGAAAGTTTGATAGCTTTGTCATAAGCCTGTATTTCAGCAGATGTGAACATGATTGTTGTGTCTACATCAAGAATGTAGATGAGGAGGATGCCCTATAAATATTATTGTATGTGGATGATATGCTCATAGCCAGTAGAAGTATGGATGCTATGTAAAAGTTGAAAAGGGTATTATCATCTGAATTTGAGATGAAAGATTTGGGTCCAGCTGAGAAAATTTTTGAAATGGAGATTTGCGGAGATAGGTGAAAAGGAGTGCTCCATTTGTCATAAGAAAAGTGTGTCCAGAAGATTTTGGAGAGGTTTGGGATGGAGAAGGCTAAACTTGCAGAGACACCATTGCCGAGCCATATGTCTCTCTTCAAGTTACAGTAGCCCCAGTCAGAAGATGAGAGAGAGTACATGGAACGATTCTCTTATGCAAATACTGTAGGCAGTGTGATGTACACTATGGTGTGTTGTAGATCAGATATAGCATATGCTATGAGCATGGTTAGTAGATACATTGCTAACCCTAGGAAGGAAAACTGGAAAGCATTAAAATAGATATTGAGATATCTGCATGGAACAAGGGATTATGGTTTGATGTTTGGTGGATAGCCGGGAGGATTTGAAGAACAATCTATGAAGATGTGTGAAGGTTTAGATCCTCTGAAAGGATTTGTTGATGCAAATTATGGCCTTGTCTACCATAGAGGTCGAGTACATTAGGATAACGAAGGCTACAAAGGAAGCCCTTCGGCTTAGGAGGCTGATTGATGAGTTGGGGGTGGAGCAGAGCAAGGTTATACTATTTAGTGATAGTTAAAGTGCTCTATTATTGGCACAGAATCCAGTCTATCATGCACGCACAAAGCATATAGATGTGAGGTACCACAGGATCAGAGAGCTGGTGGAGAAAGGTGAAGTGGAACTAATGAAGGTCCATACCAAAGAAAATTAGTCTGATGCACTCACGAAGGTACTCCCTAGAGACAGCTTTCAGAGATGTGTGGTACGGATGGGTCTGTTGAGAAGAGACGAGTTCACATGAACTTGAAAGCACCAAGGTGAAGAATGTGAGCTCAGAAGTGGCACATCCAAGTTTTGGAAATATGAGAAGATAGGTCATGGGAAGACGGAAGCAAGCCAAAAGAAGAATCAATCTTAATAGTAAAGTTTAAAAATTGGGCTGGCTCACTTTGAGACTGAGCCGACTCAGTTGGAAACTGGGTCAGCTCAGTCTAGGACTAGATCGGCTAGGTCTCAAAGAAAAATTCAGATAGAAAGCAGCATTTTCGGACTGTTGGCACGATACACAACTGGGTCGGCTCAGTCTGAAATTGAGCCAATCTAGTCGTAGGTTAGCCGACTCAGTCTGAAACCAAGCAAGCTCAGTTTTTGTGGGTTATTATTTTGTGTACGTGGGTTGTTTGGGTTTGAAGAGTTTTTATATGAGCTTGGGCTTAATCTTTTGTAAAGTATATATACTGAAAATAAGTTAAGGTTGTAAGAGTGCTGAAATATACTGAATAAAAGCTCTTTTCTTATGAAAATCTCTTCTTCTCTTCTTCTCTATTCCTTGATTTAATTGATCATGCTTCCATAGAAATCTCTAAGAAGTACTTTCTTGTTGCTGGGCTAATCACTAGTAGCCACGCCGATCCATGTGGAAAGAGCGCATATTCCCAACAAATTCATAGGAGTAAATTTAATTTCTTGGTTTAGCAAGAAACAAAACTCAGTAGCACTCTCAATGTCCGAGGTAGAATATATACCTGCTGGGAGTTGTTGTACAAAAATTCTTTGGACTAAATAATAGTTAAAAGATTTTGGATTCAAACTTAATAAGATATCCATAAGATGTGACAACACAAGTGAAATCAATTTAACCAATAACCCAATTCAACACTTAAGATCCAAACATATTGAGATAAGACATCACTTCATAAGCGATCATGTGCAAAATAATGATGTGGTGCTTGAATTTATTAGTAGTGATAAATAATTAGCTGATATATTCACAAAACCCCTAAGTGAAGAAAAATGTAGTATTATTAAAAGAGACTTAGGACTATGCTACCAACCTGATTAAATTTCATTCTCCAAATCTCCAAGTAAATCAAATTAAACACAAAAGAATTAAAATCTTATGTGCAAAATTAATGATCAATATTTAGAAAATAACTAAATATTATCTGAATATCAAATTCTCTCTGAAACTCGAGAAGTTTTAGAACTATTGCTCGAGTTGACTCAAGCAAACTAGTTCAAAACCATGAGTCAACTCGAGGGTTGGGGCTACAGGTGATTAAAATGGACCAATGACTATTCATGATGCCCTAGAGATTCTTCGTCTTCACAAGCAGAGGGCCTCTCATCCCCCAAACTCAATCTAACAGTGTCTGCTTGCTTTCCTACCATCTCTTCCCTTTGATTCGTAAAGTTAGGAACCAAATTTGGGTAAAATGGTTGGAGAAAGGTGTGGAGTGCAGAAAGTTTGTAATACCCGTGGAGCTGAAGAATGGGAGAGGAGAAGAAAAGCCCAAATGGAACAGACGATATCCTAACCATCTGAGGTTTCTCAACCCTCTAAAGAACCCATTCAAGAGGAACCCATTCAGGAAGAACCCATTCAACCTCAATAAGATCAAGGTATACCGAAATCACCTCCTCCACCATCTTCAGCTATTGGTAGGATGGCCATTAGAGCCATTGCAATGGAAAGAAGAGTTGATTTTGATTTCTTTGAAAGTTATAATTTCTCTATTGGGACATGGACTGATAGGATGGGGTGGAGGAATTTCTGCACAATGGACATCCCCATGTATCCTAAATTGGTTAGAGAGTTCTATAAAATCTTAAAGGAAATTTTCTGAAATTGTAAGTACAGTCAAAGGCATACAAATTAAGGTGATAGAGGAGAGTTTGGCTTCGATTTTTGGTATCACAAAAGAAGATTTTGTGCCCGATAAATTATCTAACAAAAAGAGGGGTTTGAGATTAATTATGGATAGGGATGATATCATTGGTGATGTACTAGCACCCACACTATCAGTGGAAATGAGAGTTCTTCATCATATCATCAATGAAATTTTTATTCCAAAATTAGGTAGACATGACTTTGTGTCTGAAAGAGAGTTGTTTATGATGTATTTGATGGTTCAAGGAACTTAAATAAACCTGCCCGGTATAATGATGCATCAAATGAGAGAGGCTACATCAAGGAACAAGATATGCTTGCCCTATGGAATGGCCCTAACTAGGATCTTTGAGACTGCTAGAGTATCACTAGAGAATGAAGCAAGTCAGAAGCAGTCTCACTATGATGTTTATGACATGAGAGCTTTGACCAGAATGTAGTATCATGTAGAGGATGGAAGATGGGTTAAGAACATTTCTGGTCAAGAAAGAAGAGTGCCTAGGGTAGTGGAGGTAGGAGAGCCCTCTACTTCAACTGTAGCTCGAGATGCACCTGACACTGAACCCGATACACCTATGATACCTCGAGCTCCACCCACGAGGAGGTTCCCATAGACATCAGCTGCTGACTCTGCATCTATGGAGAGACTGGTAGATATGATATCTACCAGAGTTAGTAGAGAGATTCAGGGATTGTCCGAGAGAGTAAAGATTGTACAAACTGAGATGAGGACTATCTCTTAGAAGCTTACTACTCTAGAGCAGAGGGAGCATGCACATGGCACACCCACTGATCACTCCAGTATTACTGAGGAGCTTGCTTGGCTTAGGGGGAGAGTTGAGTCTGGAGGCATTGAGATGATGGCAGCGATCAGCAGTTTAGGTCAGGCACAGCAGCAGGGCATCATTTCAGTACTTAAAGTCATGGACAGTTTGATTGAAAAAATAGAGAGACTCACTCTAGGTGCGATACCACCGACAGCAGTAGCAGATGCCGCAGCTAGGGCAGCCATGCCTCGACCTCCACCTCCTCTACCTATGTCACCTGATCAGACCACCCAAGTATCCATAAGTGAGAGCAGACCACCACTCAGAGTCTACACTCATGGAAGGCCTCCCTCTCGTAGGTAGCCAGACCTTCTGCTAGGACTAAGAGCAGGAGAGCTAGACCTTTTACCTCACGAGCCTCATCCCAGATATTAGAGATTTCATCTGATGATGAGTAGCCTTATAGGCTCTAGTGTCTGTCCACTTCTTATACTTAGATTTATGTATTAGGAGTATATGGTTGTATTTGACTCTGTGTTTGTATTTGACTCTATGTACTTGGCACTTATAGATGTAAATTTGCTTAACCTGATCTTGCTTTGAACTTGATGTGTCATTGTATCATAGTGCATTTTGTTAATGCAATGAAACTCATGATCACTTACTCTTACACTCATTCTGAACATTTTCCTTAACTTTATATTTTTGATTGATGACAAAAAGGGAGAGTAATGTGTATATGAGCATGAATTCATTCACTTTGAATATGTTAAAATTCATCCACTATTGAATATGTTAAAATTCATCCACTATTCATTCACTTTGAATATGTTAAATTTAAAATTTTCAACATAAATGTGTTAAGGTGAAAATTTTCAGCTTGAATGTGTTAAGCATGAATATGTTAAGGACTAAAATTTTCAGCATATATGATGTGCAATATAAGTTTGGAGTTTGTGCCATGATACATACTCTATGTATGATTGTTTAATACTAATGCTTGGCACACACATATGGATATATGCTGGCAATTTATCATTCTAATAAGTACGAGTAGAAAACTTAACCTTGAATTAAAAAGATATATTAAAAATGCAAGCATAAATTAAGAGAGAGACAAATAAGAAAAAACAAAAGGGATTAAATCGTAAATCTATTGAAAATATCCTTAATGCATTGTTATTGCACATTTCTCGCTCACATACTCAAAGTTTTATAATCATCAAAAAGGGGGAGATTATTGACTCCAAGGATTAATTTTGATGAGTAACAAAATATTTGAGTATATATTTGAACTAATGAACTTGTTGAGATCATGTTTTAGGATGCATTTTAAAGTACCAAATAAAACTTCCACATAAATGCAATTGAAAATTGATAGAGAAGATTTGGAGGCTTTTAAAGCATAAATCACACCTGAAACAAGGTTTGCAAAAGATATCCCAAAACTAAAATTCAAGAGGAAAACTTTTGGGCAAACTAAAATTTTTCAGCATAAGAAGCCTACGAGTCGACTCGAGGTTCGACTCGTTGTTTAGCTCGAGCTGATACGTAGACTGGCATGCAGAAGCTTCAGAAGGAATAGTCTCGAGTAGAGGCTCGAGTCGAATCAAGATTCTCGAGTCAAAGTCTCAGTGAAAATCCAGAGATGATGATTTCAGGGCAAGGTCTCAAGCAGAGACTCAAGTCGACTCAAGGTTCTCGAGTCGAAGTCTTAGAAAAAATACAAAAGATGATAATTTTGAAGCAAAGTTTGGCACAGTCTCGAGCAGAGGCTCGAGTCGACTCGAGGTCCACGAGCTGAGGATCGAGTAGAGTAAAAAGTCTCGAGGAGAGGAATGAGCAGAGTAAAAGGTCTCGAGCTAAGGCTCGAATCGACTCGAGGTTCGACGACTAGTTTTTGTAGACTATCTAGAATTATGCAGATTGGGATCAAATGATCATTTTTGCTTCTCCAACGGTCAAATAAAGTTCTCTAGCCTACCAAACATGAAAAATCATCTACAAAACACATGGAGGAAGAGACATGACTATTCATTTATTGAGAGAAATAAAAAGTTAAAGAAAAGAGTCCAAAAAGCATTGAATAGAAAGCATTCAACTCCCATCTTCAAGAAAAATCAAATCAAGAGATTGTTAGATATGTGTGCCCTAGAAGCCAGAATTGGCCGACACTTGTTATATACTTCTAAAAGAAAAATTATAATTTTGACTATAAATAATAAAATAGATTATTTTCTATCATAATATGTATTTAGTGTCAGTGATACATCCCTTGAGTTAATGGCAATGATAATTCTTATTTTTAAGAGTTAAAAATTTAAAATATGAATTTTCATTATTAACTCATAAAATGCTTCTGATTGTAGGATCATCATGAGGATGGTGATTGATCTGGAAGGTTAGTGTACAATCACTTCTTTATAATAGATGAGTCTTGAGTCTACGATTTAGAGACATCGGAGTGAGAGTATAGATACTCGTTAAAGAATGAGGACACTGAGTGTGACCATCTCGAGCAGTCATTAGAAAGTCTACCTTCTCGTCGATGACTAGCTCGAAGCTGCAATGGTGTGTATTGTTCTTTGACCTGAGGTGCATCGGCAGTTCACCTTAAGGGTGTTATAGTTTGACTACACCATGACTCGGTCTCCTAGTCATTCAAAACCCAGAGGTGTATGTTAGCTATAGCATGTTCATTGTAGGAATTGGATCACACCAAGAGAAAATCTATCTATCTCGATAGATGAGGAGCAGCCTTATGATGATCATGAGAATCAAATCCATAAGCCCATGGCCATGGCAGAGTGAAATAATAGAATGAGTTTCTATTAAGGTTTTTACATTGGATTTGAATCGAATGATTAATTCATATGACGGAAATTAGGGTTTGACGAGTTCACCTTAACCCTAATCCGATCGGAGCTCAAGATAGAAGAACTTAATCACATAGGTAACTACATCGAGAGGTTTGTTTTTAGTTCTGATGGGTTGCCATCATATACTACTAGGTGTCACTGATGGATTTTGGGAGTAATTAGAATGATTTGGATGATCAATCATTCTAGTTGTCTGAATCCAAAAAATTCTAATCCATCGAAAGGTATTTTGATGATGTTGATCGTGACATATCTCATTACCATATGAAATTGAACCTAACTAGGTCACATAAATAAGGGTTTGGATCTGGATATCATCAATTGGACTAATTCAGTTCAATTGATTTGAATTAGATTAATTAGGTTCAAAAAAATCGTGCTAGCACACGATTGAGCCTAATGTTCTCCTTCAACAATTATCAAAAGTTATCTCAACTAAGCCAAATATGTTTGGGCTAACTCAGATACCTTTACTTGGTCTGACTGGAGCCTGTCAAGGTTAGAAAAGGATTGTCTTAATTTATGAATAAATTTGAGACAACACCTACCATTTTTCGTCACCTACTGATTCTTGTCTTTTGACTTTGGTCAAACGTTGATCTTTGACACTTAGACATCTGCCCATATGTCATGAACCCATAGGAGAGCAGATGAAGGTTTGTCCTCCTGCTAGAAAAAAGAAAGGATGGGGTGCATGCCTAGGGAGGCGTGCGCCCAAGGATAATGATGCCTGGAGTTCCATACAGATGGGACTCCAGGTTGCTTCATGGTATCAAACAAGGTGACGCCAAAGACTCTACTTTGACCAGTCTTAGCGCCACCTAAGGATGTTTGAGAGAGACTCTCATCTGATTGGATCAGGTGATGTCATCCCACCAATCAGATTTAGATCTGATTACACGTAGAGAGGTGATTGGCCGGGATGATGTGGCACTGCATGGCGCAGTAGGGTCTATATAAATCCTTTCTGCACCTAGGTTTGAGAGAGCTCTCTCCTTGCCCATGCCACATAGCCTTCTCCCCTCTCCTCTATGCCTACCTCTAATCTTCTCTCTCCTCTCCATGCCCAAAAGGCTTTGGACTCAAGTTTGGTGTGATCCAGGCAAGAGAAAGGCGACAAGAAAGGAAGAAGGCAGCACTGCTGCACAAGACGACATCGGATCTTTAAAAATTATTTTGAAGATCTTCAAGATCAGATCTAGATTTAATCTTTGAAGAAAAAATTAAGAAGGAGAAGATCTCTATATCCTACCTGAGTGGATATTGGTAGAGGCCAGCCAATTACATGGCTGCATCCAAAACCTCAGCAAATCTGCGGGATCATTACAGGATAATAAGTTTACTCAAGAACAAGGTATAAATTAAATCTGATTTAATTTATTTTATTTTATTAGATTTATTAAATTAGATCTAAAAAGTATCAAATTTGATTTAGATTCAAAAAAAAAATTTTAAAATATTTTTCTTAGTCAAATCAGATTTGAACGAACCTGATCCAAAAAATAAGATATTTCCTTCAACTGGTATCAGAGCCAGGTTCCCATAAATAATTTAGATCTAGTTTTAATTTATTTTTAATCTAATAAGTAGATGATTTCTAATGTTAAATGAGATGTGATTAGATCTGAAATCAAAAAAATTGGAAATTAAATAATTTAGATCTAAGTTGTACAAGATGCATGACTAGTTATAGAATAGAATTATTCTATGTATTGTCTTGCATGATCATAATTTAATTTGATTAAGTTATAATTTTTAAATATATCTATTTATTATTTTTTGATATTATAAATATTATAATAAGATCTAAAAAATAGAAAATAAAATTATTTAATTTTTGATTCATATGAGATATGATGAATGCATGTTTAGACTAGTTATAGAATAGTTGTACATAATTATCTAGAATAGAATTTATTTTGATATGATTAATTTAAATTTAATTTTTTAGATAATTATGAGATAATTTAGATATAAAAATATGTATGATATGAGACATGAGATGTATACAAAATATGTTTATAGTTAGATCAATTTTTTATATATGATATATGATATAGATCTAACTAGTTTTGTAGTTTTCATATTTTTGATCAAGACGTTCCCCTTGGCCGTCTGATCATAAGAATAAAGTAGGGTTTAAATGCTCTTTTCTCTCATTCGATGGGGTGTTCTTATGATGTGTAGGGGTGCTGCGCGTTCATCCTTAATCAAAAATCCAAAAACTTATTTTCTGCAAAATCCTAGATCCTGAAACCCTAGGATTTTATTTACATATTTTATTTGTGAACCCTAAACATAATTAAGAATTAAGATTATGAAATATGTTAAGTCTAAAAATTAAAAATTTTTAGATATAAGATATATTCATAAAATTGGGTTCGGGCTAGGGTAGCTCAATTAGGTCTAAGTGATTGATCAAATCGAATCAAGAGTTGGTTAGATGGGATCAAGAGCGCCTAAATTGACCAGTCTAATAGGATTAAGTCTGGATCAAGATTGAGTCATGTGAGTAATCGATCAAGCTAAGATCTAATTAGGCTCAGTGGTTAGAGTCTGGATTATAGGCTAACCTGATTGGTTTTGGCTCAATAATTTGATGTCTAAGGTAAGTTTGACAGATATGACCGACTGATTTTTAATTGGAAGCTACTCGACTCAAATGCATTTTTGTCAAGTTAATGGCATATCCCTTCCACTGGTCTCACTTACCTGACCATATTTGTTGATCCAGTCCTAATCTAAGGTGGTTAACAATCCGAGCTAACCCATGCCACTAGGTTAGTCATAATTGTTATGGCTATTGTAAATCTAGTTTAATGAGACCTAAATCAAATCTTCCTAAGAAAATATTAAGTCTAAGATCTTCCACCATTGTAGATGTGTGGGCTCTTTTCGAGGTTGATTGTTCTCGACTACTTACAGTGGTTCAGTTGCACCGAAAAGATGCAACCATGTCTATTAGGCATTGGATGCTAGGGGCTGGAGGATGGATTGGGCTCAATATTTTGGATACGGTGAGAGACCCAATTAGAAATCCAATCTGTGCAAATGGTGGTCCGACTTAACTAAGGAGTGAATCAATATCTGAGCATGGTGAGATTCATTAATTAGAGACCAAGTTTGGGTGCACCATGATTAAAGAATCATTGAACAAGAATTGTTCACCCATTGGCTAACCCATCACCAATAACTATTAGGTGAGGTGATGAGTCAGTTGGTGAGATCACACCATCCACTAGAAATCATTAATCATGAAGATTTTCGCATCTCTACAGAGAAAGTGTAGGGATCCGAGAAAATAGTGGAAGCTAATTTATTTAAAAAATAAAATCTCTAAATAAATTGGTCAAGTCTTAATTACAATACCTAACTAGAAACATTGACTCTCCATAGAAAAATATCTACCTGCAATCCACAGCACATATTCTGGACACCCATAGACTGACCGGATTCAATTACAAGGATTGGCTTCGAAACTTCAAAATCATTTTGAGTTTCGAGAAGTTAACTCATGTATTGAACCAGGACCCCCCCACCTTAACAGCTCGTCCATCCACTGAACAGAGAGCATCTCTTGATAAGTAGATGGACGAAGATAACAAGACTAGATACTACATGTTGGACTCAATGTCTGATGAGCTTCAGTGCCAACATAAAGATATTAGGACTATCCGCCAAATGTTGGCTTACCTACAAGAGATGTTTGATGAACAGAGTTATGCAGCCAAGTATCAAGTCACTAAATGATTGTTCAAGACTAAAATGCATGATGGGCAGTCAGTCCAAGATCATTATCTGATGATGATCAAGGATTTGGAAGAGCTTGAGAAGCTCGGAGTGAAGTTGGACCTGGATCTATAGAATGATATAATTCTGCAATCCTTGACTGATGCATATGGGCAAGTTATCATGAACTACCATATGCATAAACTTCAAAATTTTCTGACCGAGCTTATGAACATGTTGGTTACTGCTGAGCTTTCCATGAAAGGTTCTAAAGGCTTAGTGCTTGCTATGGAATGGACTTCTTCCAAGAGAAAGTCTTTTGAAAAGAAGAAGAAGTCTATGAAAAAGTAGAAGGTCGAAGGAGGAAAGAAAAAGAAGGCAGAGCTAAAGAAGAAGGCCAATGACAAAGGAAAGTATTTTCATTGCAACATTGACGGCCACTGGAAGTGAAATTGCCCTACTTACCCGGCCATCCTGGAGAATAAGAAGGGGGCAGGTCCTTCTGGAGGTATGCTCATTATTGAGTCTAATCTTACGGTTTCTTCTGCATCTAGTTGGATGCTTGACTCTAGTTCTAGTGCTCATTTATGCACTTCCATGTAGGGTGTTGAGGATAGCAAGAGGCTGAGAGATGGTGAGATGATCCTATGCATTGGAAATAGAGCAAGGATTGCTGCTGTGACCGTGGGAACATACCCTCTTCGACTACCATCTGGTTTAGACTTAGTATTAAAGGACTCTTATTATGTGCCTGCAGCAAGTAGGAATTTGATTTCTGTTTCATGCTTAGCACTAGAAGGCTATGTAATTAATTTTCTTAAGGACCATTATAACATTCTTTATGAAAAAAATAAAATTACAAGTAGTTTTCTTATTAACGGTTTTTATCAGTTACTTATTGATGTATCTATTTTTAATATCGAGCAAAATGTGAATGCCATAAGAATAAAATGACCTAGGGATAGTCCAAATGATAGGTATCTATGGCACCTAAGACTAGATCATATAGCAAAAGATAGGGTTAACAAATTGGAGAAAATTGGGCTATTAGTCTGTTGACTTTCTAATCATATCCAATTTATGAATCTTGTCTTCGTGGCAAAATGACTAAGCTTCCTTTTGTAGGACATGGGGAAAGGGCCACGGATCTACTTGCCCTAGTACATACTGATGTGTGCGGTCCATTTAATGTGCCGGCTAGAGACAACTTTGTCTACTTCATAATCTTTATCGATGATTTATCTCGGTATGGATATGTGTATCTTATGAGACACAAGTCTGAAGCTTTTGAAAAGTTCAAAAAATTCAGACATGAAGTAGAAAAGTAAACTAAAAAATCCATTAAGATTCTTCGATCAAATCGAGGAGGTGAATACCTTAGTCAAAAATTCCTTGACTATCTCAAATAAAATGGCATAATCTCTCAATTGACTCCACCTAGAATACCTAAACTCAACGAAATTTCAGAATGGAGGAACTAGACCCTATTAGATATGGTCCAATCCATGATGAGCTTCACAGATCTTCCTGATTTTCTTTGGGGATATAGTCTGTTAACTGCAATATACTTACTGAATATGGTTCCTTCTAAAACTGTTCCTACCACACCGTACGAGATATGGCATGGTAAGAAACCAAGTCTGAGTCATCTTAGAATTTGAGATTGTTCGGCTCATATCAAAAGACAATAAGTGAACAAGTTAGACTTCAAGTCCTTTAGAGCTTGATTTATAGAATATCCTAATGAGTCATAAGAATATTTTTTCTACATTTCAGAAGATCATAATATGATTATGAGTCGACATGCCATCTTTCTTGAAAAATAGTTTATTCAAGATGGCGGCATTAGAAAGCAAATCAAGCTTGAGGAGAAAGTCTCATAAGAGCAATGAGCTAAGGACCAAATGGAACCAAATCAGGTTGAGCCAATACTATCACCACCTCCTCCACCTCATAGATCAAAAAGAATTTTCTATCCTCCTAAGAGGTACTTAGATACTTTTTCAGAGGAAGTAGAGAAAATGTTACTCGTAGGTAATGGGGTTCATGGTGATGATCCCAAAAACTATGACGAGGAAAAATTGGATATCGACTTTGAGAAATAGTTAGAAGCAATGAAGTCAAAAATTGACTCGATGCACTCAAATCAAGTCTGAACCTTGGTAGATCCACCGGAAGGTATAGTACCTATTGGGTGTAAATGGATCTACAAGAGAAAGATTGGTGCAGATAGGAATGTGGAGATATTCAAAGATAGATTAGTGGCAAAAGGTTATAGTCAACACGAAGGCATTGACTATCAGGATACCTTTTCGCCAGTAGCTATGCTAAAATCCATCCACACATTGCTTGCTATTGTAGCCTATTTTAATTATGAAATATGGCAAATGGATGTGAGAATGATGTTCTTAAATGGATACCTTGAGGAAGATATCTATATAGAACAGTCGCAAGATTTCACATCCAGTGATGCTGATCACAAAGTATGCAAGCTGCAAAGGTCCATATATGGACTTAAGCAAGCATCTCGGAGCTGGAATACTCATTTTAATGATGTAATCAAATTATTTAGTTTCATTAAGAATGAGGAGAAACCATGTGTCTTCAAAAAGATCAGTGGGAGCGCTATTACCTTCCTCGTATTGTATGTGGATGATATCCTCCTTATTGGGAATGATATTCCCATGTTGACCATAGTTAAAATATGGTTATCCAAAGAATTTTCCATGAAAGACCTAGGAGAAGCATCCTTTATTCTAGGAATTAAGGTCTATAGAGATAGACCGAATAGGATGCTAGGACTTTCACAGAAGATGTATATAGAGGAAGTGCTAAAGAGGTTTAGCATGGAAAAACTCTAAGAGAGATTTGGTACCCTTCAGACATGGCATTCATCTTTCCAAGAAGATGTGCCCTAGCACACCTGAGGAGATAGAATGCATGAGCAAGATCCCTTATGCTTCAGCAATAGGGAGCCTCATGTATGCCATGTTATGTACACGACCTGATATAGCCCATGCTGTGAGTGTCACGAGCAGATATCAGTCAAATCTAAATGAAGAACACTAGACATCTATGAAAGTATATCCTTAAGTACTTAAGAAGAACTAAGGATATGTTGTTGGTCTTTGGTAATGAAGAACTCCTAAGTCTAGGGGTATACAGACTCGAATTTTATGTTCGATGTGGATGATCAAAAGTCGACATCTGGGAGTCTATTTATGGGTAATGGTGGTGCTGTCAGTTGGAAGAGTTTCAAGCAGATAGTGATAGCAGATTCCACCATAGAAGTAGAGTACATCACCGCATCAGAGGCTGCGAAGGAGGCATTCTGGTACAAGAAGTTTGCTACAGAGATCGGAGTGATGCCATCAGATGCCATTCCTCTATACTACGATAATAATGGCATCATAGCCTTAGCTAAGGAGCTGAGGTCTCATCAGAAATCTAAGAACATCGAGCAGCGATATCACCTCATCAGTGATTATCTCAAAAAGAGTTACATCAAGGTCAAAAGAGTCAACTCCGCAGATAATACGGCAGACCCACTTACAAAGCCATTGGGCCAACAGAAGATCGAAGCCCACCTTGAGAAGATGGGACTTAGAATTATAGTCAATTGGCTTTAGATCAAGTGGAAGTTTGTTAGACGTGTGCCCTAGAAGCCAGAATTGGCCAATACTTGTTATACACTTCTAAGGGCAAAATTATAATTTTTACTATAAATAATAAAATGGATTATTTTCTATCACAATATGTGTATTTAGTGTTTGTGATACATCCCTTGAGTTAATGGCAATGATAATTCTTATTTTCAAGAGTTGAAAATTTAAGACATGAATTTTCATTATTAACTCATAAAATGCTCCTGACCGTAGGATCATCATGAGGATGGTGATTGATCCGAAAGATTGGTGTACAATCGCTTCTTTATAGTAGATGAGTCTTGAGTCTATGGTGTAGAAACACTAGAGTGAGAGTACAGATACTTGTTAGAGAACGATGGCACTGGACAAGACCACCTCGAGCAGTCATTAGGAAGTCTACCTTCTCATTGATGACTAGCTCAAAGCTGCAATGGTGTGTCTGATTCTTTGACCTAAGGTGCATCGACAGTTCACCTTGACGGTGTTATAGTTTGACTACACCATGACTTGGTCTCCTAGCCATTCGAAACCTAGAGGTGTATGTTGGCTATAGCATGTTCATTGTAGGAATTGGATTACATCAAGAGAAAATCTATCTACCTCGGTAGATGAGGAAGCAGCCCTATGATGATCATGAGAATCATATCCATAAGTCCATGGCCATGATAGAGAGAAATAATAGAAAGAGTTTTTATTAAGATTTTCATATTAGATTTGAATCAAATGATTAATTCATATGACAAAAATTAGGGTTTGACGAGTTTACCTTAACCCAAATCCGATCAAAAGTCAAGATAGAAGAACTTAATCACACAGGTAACTACACTGAAAGGTTCATTTTTAGTTCTGATGGATTGCCACCATATACTGCTAGGTGTCACTGGTGGATGTTGGGAGCAATTAGAATGATTTGGATGATCGATCATTCTAGCTATTTGAATTAGAAAAGTTTTGATCCATCGAAAGGTATTTTGATGATGTCGATCGCGACATATCTCATTATCATATGGAACTGAACCTAACTGGATCATACAAATAAGGGTTTGGATCTGGATATCATCAATTGGACTAACCCAGTTCAATTGATTTGAATTAGATTCAATTAGGTTCAAGAAAATCATGCTAGCACAGGATTGAGCCTAATGTTCTCCTTCAACAATCATAAAAAGTTGTCTTGATTGAGCCAAATATGTTTGGACTAACTCAAGTACCTTTACTTGGTCTGACTGAAGCTTGTCCAGGTCAGAAAAGGATTGTCTTAATTTACGAGATAAATTTGAGATAATACCTACCATTTTTCATCACTTGCTAATTCTTGTCTTTTGACTTTGGTCAAACATTGATCTTTGACACTTAGACATCTGCCCATGTGTCATGCACCCATAGGAGAGCAGATGAGGATTTGTCCCCTTGCTAGAAAAAGAAAAAGAGGGGGCACATGCCTAGGGAGGCATGCACCTAGGTTGCTTAATGGTATGAAACATGGTGGCGCCAAAGACTCTACTTTGACCGATCTTAGCACCACCTAAGGATGTTTGAGAAGGGCTCTCATCTGATTGGATCATGTGATGTCAACCCATCAATCAGATTTAGATCTGATTGCACGTAGAGATGTGATTGGCCGAGATGATGTGGCACTGCATGGCACCGCAGGGTCTATATAAACCCTATCTGTGCCTAGGTTTAAATGAGATCTCTCTTTGCCCACACCACATAGCCTTCTCCCCTCTCCTCAATGCCTAGCTCTAATCCACTCTCTCGTCTCCATGCCTAAAAGGCTTTGGACTCAAGTTTGGTGCGATCCAGATAAGAGAAAGGCGATAAGAAAGGAAGAAAGCAGCACTACTACAAAAGACGACATCAGATCTTCAAAAATTATTTTGAAGATCTTCAAGATTAGATCCAAATTTGATCTTTCGAGAAAAAATTAAGAAGGAGAAGATCTCTAGATTTCGCCTGAGTGGATGCCGATTGAGGCCAGGCGATTGCGTGGCTGCATCCAGAACCTCAGCAAATCAGTAGGATCATCATAGGGTAATAAGATTACTCAAGAACAAGGTATAAATTAATTCTAATTTAATTTATTTTATTTTATTAGATTCATCAAATTAAATCTAAAAAGTATCAGATCTGATTTAGATCTAAGAAAAAAATTTCTAAAATATTTCTCTTAGTCAAATTAGATCTAGACGAACTTGACCCGGAAAATAGGATTTTTTCTTCAGAGATTTCATTCAGCAAGAAGATAAGCTCAAAAGCTTAAAAGCCTTCAACAAAGAAGATTCCAAAAAGCTTCATCGACTTATTTGCTCATCAAAGGAGCTTTTTGTTCATTTTTGTTGTTCAACTTTTCTCTTTCTTATAACTTAGCTTCAATAGGATTTTAAAGCTAAGGGGAAGGCTTATCCAAGCCTGAAAATTAGATTGTAAGCCAAGGGTTGGCTCAGGATTTGGTTGTGGTTGGTGAGCCAGTGTAAAAACTAACTAGATTTTGGATAGTGAGCCTTGAAAAACTATCCGACTGTAATCTTGAAGAGATTATAGTAAAATTTTTAAGTAGGCCTTGGGAAGTGGACGTAGGTGCAAGGGGCACCGAACCACTATAAATTTTTTAGTATTTATGATTGCCTTGTTTACTTCATTCCATTTATATTTCTATATTTCTGCATATTTAGAACTAAAGCATACACCATCATATCAGTTATTTTTAAAAATAGCATCCAACTAGCTTTGAGTTTTGAAAAACCTAATTCACCCCCCCTTGGGTTGTCTTATTGGGCAACAAATCCAGTCTAGGTAAAGCGCTTCTCAAATGAATTCCGCCTTAAGGAGTTTGTCGACTTCATCTATTATCGCCTTCTACCCTTTCAGTGCAAAACTACATTTCTTCTACTTCACTAGTTGTAGCTTAAGATCTATGCCTAGGTAGTGCTTCATGACTTCTGCATCGATTCTGGGCATATCGATAGCTGCCCAAGAGAAGACATCAGAATTCCTTTGTAAGAAGGAGACGAGCTGCTTTCTAACTTCTCCTTTTAGGCTTGAGTCGATCTTCACTGTATATTCTTTATTCCCATCATTCAAAGGGATCTCTTCAAGGTCATCCATGGGTTCTCCTCTTTCTTCAAATAGATCATCACAAGCATCAAGTCTGTCGACTAGACAAAGGTCTGCTTGTCTTCCTCCCTGTAAAGCAATACTATAGCAGTGCCAAGCTAGTGCCTGATCTTCTCTGACCTCCCTGACTCCATGCTAGTTGAAAACTTCATCTTCAGATAGTAAGTAGAAACTTCAGCCCGAAGTGTATTCAAATCAACTCGACCAAGGATCGCATTGTAAGCAAAAGAGGCTTTAACTACCAAAAAATCAACTTGTGCCCTAGATTATTTTGGGTATCGACCAGCCACCACAAGCAACGTTATTATCCCTTCCATCAGCACTGCATCACCTATGAATCCTACCAACGAAAAATCCATTGGATCCATCCAATCATTAGATTTGGATATTTTGAAAAAAGCATAATAAAATAAGACATCAGTAAAGCTTCCATTATCAATTAAAATATGGCATACATCATAATCAGCAATATTTAAAATAACTATAATCACATCATTGTGTGGAAGCTAAACTCCCAGAGCATCTTCTTCAGTGAAGGTGATGGTCTCCTCAGTCCGCGGCCTCTTCGCCAACTCTATTGATGAGCTGGTTGAAGGAGAAATCCTGATTTTTTGGATTAGATTCGTTCAGATCTGATCAGATCAAGAGAGATATTTCAAAAATTTTTCTCATGTATTCAAATTAGATCTGAGATATTTTAGATATGATCTTATAGATCTAATGAATAAAAATAAAAATAAATTAAATCTAATTTAATTTATACCTTGATGTTAGGTAATCTTATTATCCTTTGATGATCCTATTGATTGCCTGAGATTCTGGATCTAGCCACGCAAGCGCCTGGCCTCTATCGGTATCCACTCGAGCTGGATCTGGAGATCTTTT